>APFE031096409.1:0-16351 GCA_000404065.3 Pinus taeda
ACTATTGTGAGAATCCTTTGGTAACTAGCCTTGCCTTATGTTTCTCAATTTCTCCTTTTTCATTTAGTTTGTTCTTGTATACCCACTTCACACCAATTTTGGTTTTGTCTCTTGGGAGATCAATGAGTTCCCAAATAAATATGGAATGGTTGTAACAATCATTCTAGAATCCAAAGATCTTACAACTATCTCAGTTAACTAACTGACTTGATCACTTTTGTCACAAGAAACAAGACTTAACATGGGAGAAGATTCCATGGAACAAGCTTTCGAATCACAAGTCTCTCTTGGTAGAGGTAGAGGTAGAGGATATAAATGGAGTAGCAAGTGATGAAGAGGAAGAGGCAGATCTACAAAACATCATCATGCATTAGAACAATCGAGATCTTCATTGTAGTAGACACATAGAAGCAGAACATGGAGCAAATCTAATGCCTAGTGCTATTACTACAAGAAATTTGGGCATTATGAACATGAATGTAGAAATAAATAGTCAAATAAACAAAGAGCCAGTTTCCATATCTCCAACAATGAAGGAGAATCTTATGATACCATGACAAAAGGTAAAGAGTTATTTTCACAAAAAATAGGAGTTCACTCCATACCAATTTTGAATTTATTCTCTATGTATTTATGCCTCTGCATTATTTGTCATCAAATCTAAATAGGTGCACTATTATTCTTTATATGATACCTATGTAAATAACCTGTTATTGGAAGTACAATGTGTTGTTTTAAAATTATGATGCTTGTATTTGATGTTGCCATATAAGTGAGCAATCTTCAAAATCTGTGTAGAAAAAACCATAGTCTAGTGTCCCTGCAACACATCGTAAGTTTATTTTTGCAACCTCCCAATGGGAATTCTTGGGTGTTTCCATAAATGTAGAAACAAAACTAGTTTTAAACATGATATCAAGTCTAGTTGCAGTGAGATATAAGAGACTACCAACTAAACTTTTATATAATGTAGAATCAACTTATGGTTCTTCATCTTGTTTTCTTAGCTTGGCTCCTAGAGAAATTGGAGCGTCAGCTAGTTTTCAGTTTATCATATTAAAATTTTAGAGGATATCAATGTTATAATTTTGTTGACAAACAAAATTTCCATTACGAGATTGTTGAATTTCAATACCTTATAAGTACTTCATGAACCCTAGATCAATCATATCAAACTATGTTTGGCTGGCAGATTTCAATTCTTCTAAAATCATATTACACGTATAAAGAGTATCGTCAACATAAGGCAATCAATGAGGATTTTACCGTCATGAGATTTTGTATAAAGAGTTTACGCATGCCTGCTTCTGCAAAATCTAGTTTTGATGTGGTAAGTGTTGATTCGACTATACCAAGCTCGGGGAGCTTGTTTCAATACATATAAGGATTTCTTCCACTTGTGCATGTTATGCTCTTGCCCTAGAACTTCAAAAACCAGGGGGAATATCCAAATAAACCTCTTCCTACAATTTGTCATTTAAGAAAGCAAATTTTACATCAAGTTGAGAAACTTGCCATTTGTGTTCAGTTGTAGTGATTAGAATAGTTCTAACTATGTCTGACCTTGCTACTAGAGAAAAGGTTCCGCCATAGTCGAAAACAAACTATTGTGAGAATCCTTTGGTAACTAGCCTTGCCTTATGTTTCTCAATTTCTCCTTTTTCATTTAGTTTGTTCTTGTATACCCACTTCACACCAATTTTGGTTTTGTCTCTTGGGAGATCAATGAGTTCCCGAGTCTCGTTCTTCTCTGTGGTTGTGATTTTATGATTCATTGCATCAACCCAATGTTTCTCTTTTATTTCCTCTTAAAAATGGGTTGGTTGTCAGGAAAGAAAGGAAAATAGATTCTATTGATTAAATTCATGCTCCTGCCCAAATATTTTCCTTATGCTACTAGTTTCTTTCATTTTCTTTTGAAGATGATGAATCATTGTTGGATTCACGGCTAGAAGATGTACCATTTTCAAGGTGGTATGGTTCTTCCTGTACCTACAATATTGGAAATCGTGGTGGATGAACACGCAAATTTAAAGCTTCATTAATTTGATCAAACCAAGATTTATTTTCAAAAGCTTTAACATCTCTGTTTAAAATAAATTTCTTGGTGGCTGGATTGTAGAGCCTATAGGATTTTGATTGTTCACTATAGCCTACAAAGGTACATTTCTCACTTCTATCATCAGGTTTCTTTCGCAACTTCTTAGGTACATGTAGAGCCCAAAAGTGTTGGGATACACTTTAGAATGCTTATGTAGAGCCGACCCAAGAAGCATTAGTAGTCATGGCCAATAATCAGAGAAATGTTGCTGTAGATATGAGAAAGAAAGAATAAAGAGCCAAATGTTGGATGCATAATTCAATTGATGAATCTATCTTCGACAAGATAATCGTCGTATGAACAACAAAAGAAGCTTGGGATATTCCAAAAGTTGCTTATCATGGTACTGATACAATGAATATTGTTAAATTACAGACATTACGAGCTCAATTCGAAACCGTGAAGATGATTGGCACAAAGAACGTTGACCAGTTCATGACTATAGTCATGGGCATTGTCAATAAAATCAAGCTTATGTGCGAAAGCATTACAGATCAGGAGATAGTTGAAAAATTCCTCTGAAGCATGTGAAGGAAATATGGCATGGTTATAATAGTCATTATGGAATCCAAAGATCTTATAACTATCTCAATTAAACAATTGACTCGATCGCTTATGTCGCCAAAAACAAGACTTAACATGGGATAAGATTCCATGGAACAAGATTTCGAAGCACAAGTCTCTCTTGGTAGAGGCAAAGGCAGAGGCATAGCATATAGAGGCAGTAGCAAGTGAGGAAGAGGAAGAGGCAGATCTATAGAACATCATCATGCATCAGAACAATCGAGATCTTCACTTAAATAGACACATATAAGCGAAACATGGGGAAAATCTAATTTCGAGTGGTATTACTGCAAAAAATTTGGGCGTTATGGACATGAATGTAGAAATAAATAATGAGATCAACAAAGAGGCAGTGTCGATGTCTCCAACAATGAAAGAGAATCCTATGATACGATGACAAAGAATGCAAAGCTATTATCACAAAAAATAGGAGTTCACTCCATAGCAATTTTGAATATATTCTCTGTGTATTTCCTTTGCATTCTTTGTCATCAAATTTAAATAGATGCTCTATTATTCTTTATATGATACCTCTGTAAATAAATTTTTATTAGAAGTACAAAACGTTGTTGTAAAATTATGAAACTTATATTTAATGTTGCCATATAATTCTTTAACAATATATCTGCCTTTACTTCTGTCAAAAAAAAAAAAATATTAGTTTTCCATAGAACTTTAGTCCATAAAAATATTTAGAACTAAGATTAAATTTAACATAACTCTCTTTTCAAACTCATGAATGCAAGTAAACTCAATAAGGTTTAGCTATTTCATTACACCATTACAAATTAATATTAATATGTTTTGAGAATTGCAAAATTTCACAAATTATTATGAAATGGAACAAATTTTTAATTATATCTTCAAAAGCTTATTTTTTATGAATTCAAAAACAAGGTATTTCTCTAATCATTTGAAATCATTAGTTAAAGTAATAATTTAATTAGATGTACTTCTATTTTAAAAATTTCTTTATTAAAACGGATATGACATGCTTGTAAAAGTCATTCTAGAATCCAAAGATCTTACAACTCTCTTAGTGGAACAATTGACTGAATCGTTTCCGTCATGCGAAACAAGGCTTAACCTTGGAGAAGATTCGATGGAACAAGATTTTAAAGCATAAGTCTGTCTTGGCAGAGGCAGAGGATGTAGAAGCAACAACAAGCGAGGCAGTGGAAGAGGTAGATCTACAAAACATTGTCATGTAGTAGAACAATGGAGATCTTCACAGAACTTGACACATAGAAGCAGAACATGGAGAAAATCTAATATCTAGTGGTATTACATCAAGAAATCTGAGCATTATGAACATGAATGCAGAAAGAAATATTCAGATCAACAAAGAGGCATTGTTCATATCTCCAATAATGAAGGAGAATCCTTTGATACCATGACAAAGAATGCAGAGTTGTTATCACAGAAATTAGGAGTTCACTCCATCACCAATTTTGAATCTATTCTCTTTGTGTTTCCACCTTTGCATTCTTTGTCATCAAATCTAAATAGGTGCTCTATTATTCTTTATATGATACCTCTCTAAATAACTTGTTATTGGAAATACAAAGTGTTCTTCTAAATTTATGATACATGTATTTGATGTTGCCATATAAATTCTTAGATTTAAAATTTTCTACTTAATGTCCTTTTAAAGAATATACTACATTTAACTTTTGTCTAAATATATATATATATATAATACTATATAATAGTTTTCCATGACCGTTTGTGCATAAAAATGTTTAGAACTAAAATTAAATTTAACATAATTCATAACTCTCTTATTAAGCTCATGAATACAATTCAACCCATTAAAGATTAGCCACTTTATTACACCATTACAAATTAATATTAATATGTTTGGAGTACTGCAAAATCTCACAAATTATTATGAAACAAAGGAACAAATTTTTAATTAAATCTTCAAAAGTTTATTTATTTTTATGACTGAGAAACGAGGTCTCTCTCATCATTTGAGATCATTACTTAATTTAATAATTTAATTAGATGTCCCCAGATGCGGGTGTATCACATGGCATGTAGCTCGACGACGGTGTTGAAAGGAGGCGCGTGGCTCATCACTTGCGCCAACCGGCCTCGCAAGGGTTTTGATTCAATGCTTCAGGACTACAAATTAAATGCAGCATTTACGCAGCAACCCACCGCCCGTCAGTTTCACAGTTTAATTGTTATGGCACTTTTTTTCTTCTCCATTCTGGCTCTTCCCTTATGCTTAAGTTGTTCGAGCGAAACCTTTGCACCTGGCTCTCGAGAAAGATCAGTTCTCTATTCAGCCTGGGATCAACACGCTACCTTTCATCTGGGCATCCATCTTCCCTTCAATCCATCCTGCTCTGTCTTCTGTCATTCCCTCTCTGTCTCCTTAGTAGTTGTTTGTTCTGCTCCTCCCGCAATCCTCATCGTGCCTAGAGTTCGCTCAAGGATGAGCTGTAGGCAAGGCAGCTCCCGTGGCAATGTCTACCACCAACCATCCTCCACGACCTCGAAGCCTTTATTTGACGCTTCAGAATTTAGTTTTTCCAGATACCCTGTCACCAGAAGTGGCCGTGGGCAGAGGGAGAGGGAAAATTACCACTGAGGCTTGCTCTTACCACTCCCATTCCCACACAGCTCACTTCCGCTTCCCCAGTTCCCTTGGAAACTCTACCTTCATTGCGTCTGTTACAGTTGAGCTAAGTGAAGACATTGTTGGTACGGGAGGTGAAGGTTCGGGGGCTGTTGGTCTAGGAGCTCCAATGGAGACGAAGACATCAAACAAGAACGAGGCTACTCAACTAAAGGATCCTGGTGGCCCAATTAATCAAGAAACTAACACTCACGCCGGTCCTAATGCTCCTGCAGGGGGTGATTCTTCAGGTAAAGAAGGCGAGCCCACTGAACCTGAAGATCCTGACCATTTCGGCTGCCGCATTACTGAGGAATCGCCTCCTACTTCGCTTGGTGATTGATCTCTCTGTTTTTGGTCCGCGGTCGCAAGAAGTTGTCCTATCCTCTCAGAATCCAAAGTCATCTCTTGTCTCAATATCAGTATCAGTATCAGATCTCTCTGCTAATTTTGGCTCACCGATTTCCGTTGAGTGGCCGCCTCAACTCAGTTTTTGCTTATGGTCATGATCGTTGTTTTACGGTTTATGTCCTCTTGGACTTTGTACTGGGCCATTATGTTTATGGGTTCTCTTCCAGTCATAAAAAGGCCTTGCAGTTTTGAGTTTTTGACTGGTTCTCAACTCCATGTACCAATTTTCAGTTACAGTTTCAAGATTCATCAAGCCTCAAAGCAAGTCACTATGAGGGATATCTGGTCAGGTTTTCAAATGATTTTTGTAAGCATGCTTTTGTGAGGCTAGCGGCCTCTTTGTAATTATATTTTGTATTAATATAAAAGTAGCCAAATTCAGAAAAAAATAATAATTTAATTAGATGTAATTCTATATTAAAAACAAGGTCTCTCTCATCATTTGAAATCATTACTTAATCTAGTAATTTAATTAGATGTAATTCTATATTGAACTTTCTTTATTAAAAAGGGATATTACCTTCGTTTCTCGATTTCTTATTGTGATTCTTGTCCAAATGTATGATACAAACAAAATTTCCTATTTACAAAAAGCAGCTTTTGTATACTTGACATAAACAGATCGGTATGTGAATTTTTATTCATTTCCGAGATTTTATGCAATATACTTTCTGAAATGACTCTAAAGTTAAGAAATGAGTCTGAAGTTAAATGTGAACATGATAGTTATCTGGTGAGATTTGATAAGTATGAACGGAGAGATGACAACCAGGGATGCCGACCATTAAAATTCATCGATGATGGAATGGATCACTGGTAGCAATATATTTTTTTTATTAATTTCAAAAAATTTCCATCCTAAACATACACGATATCGACTGTCACGTAAGTTTACAGCACTGAGTTAGTCTCTAACCAACCCCCCATTTAATATCCATTTCGATCTGGAGGCTGCGACATGCCATCACATGACAAGAGCGAAAATACCTTCGTCATGGAGGTGCTGGCAGCATACTGTTCCTCCGCAACGACAGCCATCACGTTGTAGCCGCGTAATGCGCCTATTCACATTCAAATAATTCCTTCTCACTTCATTCATGCAACTCATTATAACTTCAGCTGAATCGTACATTTCCATCTCCGTCCCACGTTCTTGAGGAGGCTGATCAATGGAGATTGCAAGGTGCAAACTGGGTGGCAGCTCTCATCCTCCACGAGTATCAGATATTAAGGGAAACCAGTTGTTGATTGATAATGTGGGAGATGCCAACAGATCCTTCCATGCTATTTCAACCCATCCCATCAATTCGGACGCTCGAAACATACTTCCCAGTACTCTTATTCTACTGCTTTTTTTCCTCACCTCAAACCTAACAAACTGTTTTTGCAATTCAGAAATAACATTAACATCGTAAATATTCCCGCCGCACTCCAAGCAGAATGTTTGTTTCCATTGAGGGTTTCACGTTGCCATCACCTCCCTCGTATTCACTCCAATATTATTATTTCCCTTGCCATTGCCACTGGACAGATAATATCGAACGAAAAGGCTGTCTCTGTCCCCGGCAGGCTTAGCTATAACATATATAGCCTCCAAAATCTCCAAATTTATAGCTATACCCTTAATGATAACCCTTCCGTTAGCCATTGAAGCCAGATTTGTGTATGAGCACTAACAACCTTGAGCTTTGCAGCACAGTTATAGTACACACCGCCTTGAACTTTGCATAACTAACAGCTTTGAACCACTTGTGCATGCTTAATCCAAAGCATACCAAGATATATATATATATATATAATATATAAAAATATAGGTATACTGAGAAAGGACCTGATTTTATCTCTATAATATTAAGGCTGTAATGAGCCCAATGGATTCTACTTTTGTGAAAACATCTAGTTAAATATGCAATCCAGATCATCTCAGTAGAATCCAATAGATTTTATTTCAATAATCTATTGTCTACTTGTCCAAATTGGGTTTAGCCGCCACTAGGCTGATCTGAAGGGTACGATTGTGGGAATAATAATATTATGGCCAATGACTTTCTCCCACTGGTTTATTAGCTAATGAATCAAATTCAATGCTTAGCCTTTAAATAATGCCCCAACATTTGGGTGGGTGGAAGTACAAGACGTACCATTGTAAACTCTAAGTTGGTGGATTATATGCCCCTTTTTAGCATTTCTCAGATTTGGAAATCTTTCTGGTCACTTTCTCATCATCGGTGAATTATTATGGATTTCCTTTTTTTTTTTTAATTCATGTTTTTAGAATTGATTTTAATGGATTTAGATTTTACGTTCCTGAGAAATTTAAAGCACGTTAGAGAGAAATTTTAAAATCAAAATCAATTTTGAGTGAACTTGTTCTTTCATCCCAAACCTAAGAGACCTGTACGAATCATCAATGAAGCATTAGCCAGCATTAATGAATAACAACCAATTACACTAATATTTAAAAAACATATACATATATGAATTCAGCGTTTGAATTAGCGCTGATAAAGGGGCCTCTTCTATAAATATTTTAAAATATGACGCCTTATTTCGAGCTACACATGCAAGGAAAGCAGATTATGCCTTATCCACTGCAGGCGTGGAATGGCTACAGGTTTGTATTAACAGATACGTGAAGAAAAGCGCAATCTACGTTATCCACTGCAGGCGTGGAATGGATACATGTTGCTATTAGAAAATTGGAAAAGTCGTGGAATGTATACAGGTTTGTATTACCAGATACGTGAAGAAAAGCGCAATCTGCGTTATCCACTGCCGACGTGGAATGGCTACAAGTCGCTAATTAAAAAATTGTAAAGAGAGTTGGACAATAAATGACAGGTTATTAGAGGATATGCATCCCAAGAAAAGCAAATCACTGTAGAGTTGGAATGGGTCCATGCTCCTATAAAAGGATTGCAAAATGGAAGACAGTTGTTTCAACTTAAGAGTGGGAAGCGGCCAGAGGTGAACGTGCCATGAATAAGTCGAAGTTTAACTAATTGAGTGTTTGGTTTTGGCTACAGTGAGGTTATAGAATTTTTTATAAAATTGTTAAAAACAAAGCCGCCACATTATGAATTTTTGTTATTAGCGTCGTTGAGAGTGGAATTGGATTCGAATTTTTGTTATTAGCGTGGTTGAGAGTAGAATTGGATGACAGGAATTTGCATTTTTAATTATAGTATAGTTATGGTTTATATTGGAATTGGAATTGAATTTTGATTTTTAAATAAATAGCATGTATAGTTTATATTGGAATTATATTTGAATTTTGATTTTTAAATTAATGGTAGGTATATATTGGAATTAGATTTGAATTTTGATTTTTAAATAAATGGTAGGTATATATTTGAATTAGATTTGAATTTTGATTTTTAAATAAATGGTAGATATAGTTTATATTAGAATTGGATTTGGATTTTGATTTTTAAATAAATGAGTAGACAAAATTTAATTTAAAAAAATTGTTTTTTTTGGTATAAAAAAAGTATTTGATTCAGTTTCAAACCCAAAAAAAATCTATTAGCCTTTTTCAAAAAAAATTATTATATTTTCATATGAACAAAAGCACAAGAGGAGATGGGAGGCCGCCAACGATACTCGAGTCCCTTTATTCTATCATCTGACACACACTAAATTTTCAATTCATGAATGTTGGTAAGCAGCCTAAATATGTTCTCGATTGTTGTTGTCCTCTCAACTTCTGTATTACATCCATCTCTTATTGTGAAATAATCTTGTGTTCAAGTCATGTACATCATCACAATTGTTCAAAAGATGTACGCATCTATGTATGTGGTGTGGTTTGGCGTTATTTGCTTTGTTTTGTGCGAAAGATTGCAAAAGTCTTAATATTTTTTGCAAATTGCATTTGTTAAATTTCCATAATGAAATATACATTATTTGATCAATTATGATATTACATATTGATCCAAATTTTGGGAGAATGCCCAATAAACAAAACCACAAAGAAAATTTTATTAAAACAGAGAATAACTATAAAAACTACATTGTGACAGGCAAATTATGCTTTTACAAAACGTGACTTGTTACTTATAGTATTTTTCAGTTACAATACCACGGGTTAATTCCATGGGTGAATGAATACCATGTGCGAATGTCACAATACCATGGGAAAATACCATGGGTGGATATCACTTACAATACCATGGGTGGATGAATGTCGTGGGTTGATGCCATTTTCCATTTGGATAATTCCTCCCTCTTGAAGATGCAATGGCCCCCATTGCATGAAGTTCCCTCCTGCAAATCCTTTGTTGAATATGAAGAGCCACTGAAGAGAAGGGTTTTATGTGATTAACCCATAACCACGATGAATGAAGATCCGAGGATAGAGATGCCCTATAATACTTGTGACCAACTGTGATACCTAGCAAATGGACTTTGATGATGTGTGGGTTTGTGGATAACCCATAACCATGACAAACGAAGATCCGAGGATAGAGATACCATGTAATTCTTGTGACCAATTGTGATAATAACAGTGTGCGGCTTAGCAAATGGACTTCGATGACAAGGATTATGTGCGATTGACCCATAACTGTGATGTTGGTTGTTAATGAAGTAGTAGGTGCTTACATAGCCTAGGGTGGGTGCGCACATCTCCAAAGAACCCAAGCCAAATGTTGCTATGATGAAATTGATGAATGTGAAGCAGATGCCGACTGAAGGGAGGTGGGAGAGCACGTCTCCAAAGGGAACCCGCTCCTGATGTTGCTCCATAATTAAAATGGACATAACTCAGTCAATATAACTCAAAATATTTATTATAACCTATTTTTGGAAATAGAAGGACCAATTTTCATCTTCTCATGTGCTAGAAACCATTATCTGAACACTCTAGAATCTCATATTCGCGTTGCAACTTTTCCGCTGTCACAAAAGTTATGAAAAAATAGTTGATTTTAAATCAGCAATATCTCACACATCTGAACTCTGATTCAACCCATTTGTTTTTGGAAATTGAGCGATTTTTCGAGAGTCTCTTAGATCTACAATCATGTTTATGAAATTTTGCATCAAAATTGCGAAAAAAAAAAGATAAGAGAGTCGTCGTCCATGAATTGTCGTCAGAAACATTTATGCTACATAGCTGATTTTAAATTAGTGATATCTCCCTCATCCGGACTCTGATTCGGCCGATTATTTTTTGAATTTGGGTATTTTTTTTGCAAGGAATCCAAATCTGTTATTTGACTTTGAAAATTTTCACTAAAAATTTCACATCTGATTTGCAAACTCACCGCTCAAAAACATTCCTGTAAAAGAATGGAAAAAAAATATACTTCCTGCTTGGCCCAAGAAAATGCTCTATAGAGGACATAGAGCATTCTTGAATTTTGTTGAATATTTCTGCAAAATTTGAAACTGAAATATGCATCAAACCCTCATTCCCATAGAATCGTAACATTATTTGATACCGCTGATCTGGATCTTAGGGGGAGGCCCCAAAGATTTGAAAAATTGAATTGCTAGAAGAAAAAGAGGAGACTACCCAATAAACAAAACCACAAAGAAAATTTTATTAAAATGAAGAATAATTGTAAAAGCTACAATGTGGCAGACAAATTATGCTTTT
The DNA here is from genome assembly GCA_000404065.3 of Pinus taeda. Taxonomy (NCBI): domain Eukaryota; kingdom Viridiplantae; phylum Streptophyta; class Pinopsida; order Pinales; family Pinaceae; genus Pinus; species Pinus taeda. The sequence goes on from APFE031096409.1 coordinate 11,305, forward strand.
ACAAAATGCGACTTGTTACTTACAGTATTTTTCAGTTACAATACCATGGGTCAATTCCATGGGTGAATGAATACCATGGGTGGATGTCACAATACCATGGGAAAATGCCATGGGTGAATGAATACCATGGGTGGATGTCACAATACCATGGGTAAATGAATACCATGGGGGGATATCACTTAAAATACCATGGGTGGATAAATACCATGGGTTGATTCTATTTTCCATTAGGATCACATATATAGAAGAAGTGTTGTCTCAAGATAGGGAAACTATCTTGGACACACAATCAGTTGGTTGAGATAATATCTCAACCACACACCAATCTAGGGACATATAGATATTAGCACTCCTATAGAATAGGAATAGACTCCTTTACATAGAAAGTCACAATTGAAAGTAGGAATTACATTTTCCTACACATGCCCTTAATGACTACTTATCTCTATATCAATATGCAATATCTACATCTGGTCCAATCTGGTAATTATACCTTGTACCTTGTTCATGCAATTGCCGATGTTCATATAAAGGAACGACCATCTATCGGAATGCATGGGTTTCCAACTCCTACAACCACAGTTTACTAGTAAGTCTTTCACATACATGGTTCATCCCACCTTTCGATGAACTCCCCCTAGATATAAAATTTCACTTCATGGAGTATAAAACCAATATGGCCCACCCAAGTGTATCGATCCTGCATTACACACTCTTCTAGGGTGTTAAAACTCTCTAACAGAGGGAACACATAACAAAGGGTATGCATGCCTCTCTCGGTCTTACAACAAGTACATAAAACATTTCAAGTACCACAATTAACCATTACAAAACAATAACATGTAGATTTTCTATAATTAGAATGTGTGGCTCATAATACATTATCATCATGAATCTATTCTACAAACTCTAACAAAATTTCACTTCGTTGTCCATCATCCTTTAATATTTGATACAACTCTTCTAATGGCTTCATTAGTCTCGTGTCTTCACCATATGCTGCAAATTTGTGTATCATTGGAATGACCAGTTCCAACACACACTCATAATTGTGACAATAGTTGGTTAGACCAATGTCACTTCAAGAATAAGTAGAAATACCATGAGATGACATACTTATTATGAAAATCAGTAGCGTTAGCCCCAAAATCCTGCATTCAACTTGATCAGACACTGCTGGCACCTTTATGATTTGACCAACAATTTCCAGCTTCCCAATTAGATTATGTGCACCTCGAGCACTTTCCTCACTAGTGTATTCACTACTATACTCATCCTGCATATCATGATTGATATCAAGCTACATGTATCACACTTGAATAGGTTCGGTAGGTCTTGCAAGAGCATTTGGCTTTAGTGGTGGTGCTTGCACTCCCTCTTCTAGATTTGGGAGCACCACAACATCTCCAGGCTTCCAACAATAGAGATTTCCATGGCCGAAGTGAACCAAGAACTTCCCCTTCTTTAATGAGGCTATTTAGTAAGGGCTGGAAAATTTTTCCTTCTGTATAACCACGAGTTTCTCCATCCATTTCTTGAAGAAATTGATGTAAGGAGCTCCAAACTGAAGATAAGTTGGTTGGGACCATAATTCCTTGTGCTGCTCTACATACAGTGGCCCTAATACAATAAATATATGAAGGAGTATAAAGATGGTTGCCTTCCAATTTCCCTTGTACAATTGTGTCCAAGGTGAGGCTCCAAAATACTAGTTAGCAATTTTGAGCTAACATGCAGTTGGGAAGCAAGTTCTGCCAAAGAGATTTTTTCTAGACTCTTGTAATCTTTCATTGATTTGCTTAGATACATAGTCCCAATAGACAATTAACAATTTCTCTCCCTACACTAGCATTAGTTTTTCATTCTTTGCAACAATATATCCATCTTGTCTCTCCACATGATATAAGTCCACTCCTAATATATCTGCAAGTTCAATTAAAGATACTTTTCCCAATCTACCTATTTTTGCCTCCATTTTAGTTCTCAAACCATTCTAAGTGATATATTTTTTTCTGGAGATGGTATCGAGAAAATTAGATTTGAGTAACTCTAGCTACTGAAGAGTATTGACAAGTTCCATGACATTAATCTCCGACAATCTCACACTAAACATTGCTTCCCATGCTACAAGAAATTGCCTCTGCAATTATGCAAGTTCTGAATCCATCCTCACACCAAACAGGTTGTCAAGCCACAATGGTACCCTATCTGCGCCTGAACGATTCGAAAGCGGGCACAGAATCCACACTCTGCACGATTTTAAATTGTTGACCGCACCACAACATCCGAAATTAATAGTGAAAGCATAATTATAACACAAAACCACACACTCGATATCCTAGCTCAACAGCACAAATTTCAACCTCCAAGAAAGCTCGAGCTAAGTCTCAGCATCCACACTCACCACCTTGCTTGTGCCTTCGACTCATGTGCTTCAAATGCACAATTGCTATAGGAGCACGAGATGCTAGAGAGTTATTTTAACTCAATCATGGAAGCCACAGTTCACCATCACGGCGGAAGCGATTCACCATATCCACTAGAATGGAATTGATACACCATATCCACCATATGCAGACCATGCAAATCCACCAATCAATCCACTCATGTCACATTGCAGGGATCCCCTAATATTGTCGAAACTCAGCATCCAAGCAAACAGATCTCGATCTCCTAGCAAAGGATCTCAGCATCCCTAACCCCCTGTAAAGCGACCAAAGGAAAGGAGAAAAAACACACATACATAGTCTCCAGTCGACAATCTCCCAATGTAAAACCATATCCTTCAAACCCAACTTTTAGATAGTGACTCTCATGGGCTTCACACAGTGAATTATGGGATTATTGGGTTGCATTCAATTTACCAGACTAGCCTCGTTCTTCAATACAATTGCATAGTATGCAACACCAAATGTAACTTTAAGGTATTTGGTCATCCTTTCATTGCCAGCACTCAGTCGTCCCTTCCTTTCTAGTGGTCAACTCAAACGATCAATAGATTGTTGTTTTCCACGCCGATTTCAAGTCTCTAGCAAAAAAGTTTGATAGACAAACCAAAAAATGAATGAACAAAAAACATTCGCCAAACTTTGTATTTCCCTCGGCCCAGGAAGGGGTCAAGGACCTGCCCTCATGGGCTCCGATACCATGTTAAATTTCCATAAGGAAATCTATATCCTTTAATCAATTATGGTCTTACATATATACAAGAAGTGTTGCCTCAAGATAGAGAAACTATGTTGGACACACAATTAGTTGGTTGAGAGAATATCTCAACCACACACCAAACTAGGGACATATAGATATAACCACTCCTATAGAATAGGAATGGACTCCTTTACATAGAAAGTCACAATTGAGACAAGTAGGAATTACATTTTCCAACAACATTTGCGATTTGAGGTGTTGGAAATGTAGGTTTTAGTCCTAGTTCTTTGTGAATGATTCTGGATGAGAAACGACAACTGCATAATTTCTTTCTTTTGTGGTATGATATTCATTCAAGATATCTCAAAATGGAAGATAAGATAATTGCTATCCAAGTTGAGTGAAAGAAAATCCTAGGAAATTTCTTGTTGAATTTAAGAGATTCGTTTTCTTTTATTTTACTACTTGTGAATGTTAACGGAAAGCAAAGAAAACATGTCTTTCCGCAAAGATATATTTAGTAAATAGTGGAAAATAAGACATCTTTATATTTTATTTTGCATGCTTTCTTAGATCTCGACTACTCACTGACCTATCTCTTACTAGTGAGCTATACATAATCCGAAATATTTGAATTTGATCTATAAAAATGGAAGACCCAAATATCAATATGGATGATGCAAATATCTATATGAATGATAATCCATCAGAATCTAAGAAGCGAGTGAGGAAATCATGGTCTCAAACTACTTTGGAAACCTGGTTTCAAGCACACAAGGAGGTTGTGTTAGAATATTAATCACGTCATCCATGATTGTTCATGATGTTGACAAACCCTATTCATATGACGGCGAGCTCACTTTTAGTTGGAAAGGTAACTAATAGTCGGTAGGAGTCGGTGGATATCATTGTTGATTCTTTGGCTCAAGTACGTATAAATAATGGTGATGGATAATGAAACAATCAAGCTCACTTTGGGAGTTTCAACATGGTATCCCATGCTTGAGTAAGCTCGGTGGAGGCAAGAGTTTTGGGCTCAATCTTCTATTTGAAGAGCAATTTCTCCTTGTGCATGGGAACTTAATTGTTGAGCACTACGTAGAAGCATAAAAGGTCATGTGAGTTGTTGCAGGGTTGTGTGAAGCCCAAGTTCCTGGTATCGTGGAGTAAGGCTAAGTAGAGAGGCGATCTCTCACCGGAGGGGCCATTTTGTGATGTTTGTGTCACTGCAGCTCCAGAGGCTGAAGTTTGTGACAGTTGTGAGGTTGGAAGTAGTGTAAGTTTGTCCAGTAGTCAAATCTCTATGTTTAATTGCAGTCAGCTAGAAGCCCATTACGTGGAGAGAACCTTTAATTCTTAATTCAAAAATGTGATTTGGTCAGTGGGCCTGGTGTAGATGCATGTTGGAGAATAATTGTTTTAGTGAGGTAGCAACAATGATGACAGATCCTAGTTGCAAGATCTGGAGGACGTTTGTATCATTTAAGAGTTCGGAAGTGATATAGTGAGTGGTGTATTGGACCATGTGCTAGTAAACTGAGGGAGTTGGAGCGCCATTCCTAGGATATGTAAATTGAAGCTTGGTGATTGAGCAGTATTAAAAGGAGATTTTGTGGGATGATAGTTTCTTGTTGTTCTTTAGTGGTGTAAAGTGACCATTGTTATGGTTGTCATGAAAACTGAGGTGCGGCTACTGAGATCGAATAAATATTGTTGTGGAATAAAGCCGAGGTCCGAACTTTGGTTAGAAATTTCACGTGGAGGATGAGTTGTTTGAATTGCTCGAGGTCATTGTAAAGAACTATGAGAGATTTACTGGAAGCGGAACATTGGACTAGTAAGCTGAGAAGCCTGTGAGCATGGAGTTTCTTTTTAAGCCCATTGTTGGTGTTGAGGAGCC
>APFE031096410.1:0-13240 GCA_000404065.3 Pinus taeda
TACCGAGGAGAGAATGAACCGTCGGATCACTACATATCGTGACCGTCGGATTGTAAGTTACAAATGTACATAGTAAAGAAACACACTTTACCTAAATCTATACTAGACCAAGTTATACTTTGTGTCGGAATATCCTAACAAGAATAAGGGGAAGGGTAATGAGAACCAACCATGTCAAGGTAACCAAGGCAACTAGGGTCCATCACCTAATGCCCCTCGGGGTGACTAGCCTAATCTCGCAAACTAACAATAGGGTGGACAACCCAATAAAAACAAGGCTCTTCGTACGAATAAACCTTGTGCTTGTTGAAGAGTATTTTACCATTATACTCACGAGTGCCCCCTTTTACCTCAGATGCACCAAGCATGGGAAGCTCAAGCAATTGCTTTTAGAGGACCTCGACCCATTGCTCCACTTCCTCCCCCCCCTTGATTCATCACAAACAGTTATGCTTACCAATCCTTTTCCCCATTAGGGATATGTAGCTACCTAACACACACAGGATAATGTAGCTCCTCCACCTTCAAAATCTGGCCAAAATATTTACTAGATCCTCATGATGAATTCTGACGAAGTGAACATTGAACAAGTCAACCTTCAGACTCGATCACACCAATATGATAAGGCCCCTTCCAAGTTAGTGATTGATCCCCAACCCAAAGTTTCCATCGAGCCTCTATTGTCACCAAATAGCACCTTACAAATCCCTCTACCTAAAGTCGAGGTCCCCCCCGCCCCCCCCCCCCCCAGATCCCAAAGGTCCATTACGTCGAAATGCTTCTTATTCCAAATCCAGATGTGTCAGTTTGACTGCTCTGATCTCCTCAAGATTTACAGCCTCCTCCTCCTCTCCTAATTCCCCAATAGCTCACTATGAAAATGAATTGTATTTGGGGGCAAGAAGCCCTTTTATAGGAAAAACCCTAGTTTTTCCATCATTGATTGCGACCAAACCGTTGCTCAGTTTGACAAACCGTCAACACCGTTGGCAAGATCTCACTGAGTTCTATAATAAGTCTCTCTTTGTTTTTGGTAATCTGACACTTCACTAGGAAGCCATTTTTTCCACAAGGTCTCACTTTTCCACTTATTCAAATAAAATTTCTTCATACGAGTCACCCATACATAGATACCACTTTACCTTTTCACTGGTTGAATCACGTGTCAATTTTCGTCATGAGTAACCATTTTTTACTCATGTTTTTACGATCCCCTTTGGGCCTCCCCCCATGGGGCAACATCATCGAGTCACCCTTGTCCAAAGCATCATCAATGAGTCACCCTTGCATCCATGGAATCTATTCCAAGTTCCATTGAGTCTAGTTACAATGTTTCATCCATATTTGCGTTGAATTCATCCCATTGTGCTCATATTTGGCCTCCAACTAGACTTCTCTATCTTTGAAAATCCTCTATTTCAGTAACTGACCACCCCCTTTGAAGTTGAGTCAGTCATTGCCAGGCCAACCATGCATATCATGCTCTGACAAGGGAATTCATTAGTCGACCTCCCATCCTATATTCTTCGATCATCATCCCTGGTGTCAGTCGGTCAGTCACATTACTATGACCATCATGCCTTTGTTGAGGAAACCTCCTTGTCTCAGCTCTGGTGGGTCCTCTTTTGTCGAATTCAACACTAGGAGAGTGGTCTAAAGGGAAGTGTACCTTGGTTCCAACTTATATCATTATTTGGTGCCTCGGATAAAGAAAATTGAATCATCATTTCCATTTGACTTGGTCCTTTCTCACGCGCTCGACTCCACCTCATTACCGCATGATCGAGAATCGTACACTTGATGGTCCGGTGATCCAACAGATTGTACTAGTATTTCTCGGGTGTGTGTGAGATGTTACCTCATGAGTAGGTGACCCTTCAAGTATCCCTCCACGTGTAACAATGTAAACTTTGAAATGGGAACTAATACGATTACTCGTTTTTCTGAGGTAGCAAAAAAATCATCCAATTTTGAAAAGTGTTGATTCAGAATACAAATTTTTTTGGGAGCATATTTATGAAACTTTAAATTTTCTTATGTATCAAGTATACTTTGTTTTTTTCTAAATGTTAATGATTTTCATGCTGATTTTTAAACATGTTGATGCAACATCAACCCCTTTTTTTAGAGGGATTATTTTTGACACTTTAAATTTTCTAATGTAGTAAGTGTGGATATTTTTTTTAAAGCATTGGTGATATTCATGTGGATTTTGAAAAACATCAACAAATTTTTTTTTAAAGACATTTTTTATGCTTTAAAATTTCTTATGTCCTAAGTATGCACAATTGTTTTTTAAATGTCGATTATTTAACAATTTTTCAAGTTGTCTTATTTCTCTTCTTGTTTTTTGTCCTAGGACGTTAGTTTTTTAAGGGTTTTCCAAACATGAGATTTTTTGTTTTTATTTGCAATGTATATTTATAATGGAATTTTCATTTTTTTTTGCAAAATAAAAAAAATAACATTAAAATATATTAAAAAACAAAAAAAAAAAAAAAAAATATTATATATATAATATATATATATATATATATATAATATATATATATATATATATATATATATATATATATGATATGTTTAATTTTTTTTTTTAATTATGTTTTTCTATTTGTATTTTTATTTTTTAGAGTTTTAATTTTTTTTTATTTATTTATTTTTAATTTGTTATCTTTTACATGATAATTATGTTTTTTTTCACATTTTTTGTGGTTTTTTTTTTTTTGGGGGGGTTTTTTGGCTAGAGTTCTCGTTTTGAGTTTAGAGTGCCCGTTTCAAAGTTTACATTGTTATGCCTGGATGTTAGCCAATTATGATCCAGCCTCATATGCAGTTCCATAGATTTGACTGGCTTGGTTCTCGTTGCTTGCAGCACCATAGCATGCTTGCCTCATTTAGATGATCCATTCAGATCTTCAGAGCCCTTTCCTATGCAGCAGGGCTTCTTTGGTTGTGATCTCCCCTCACCATGTCAGTGGTTGGGCATGTTATATCATGTACTCAGATGTCATTGTATTAATCCTAGCCTTTGTTTTCCAAGCATGTTATGTATATGGGACTCATTGTATCATTGTATGACATTCTGGCCCATTGATGCTAGCATATCATGTACTTTGTAGCTCAGCACCACATTGATTGACCCACCATTATTATTTGTACTCAGTTATCTCGGCGAGTATGGGTATGCCTCCCCCACCTCATTTGCGATCATGTACTCCAAAATAAAAGGAGACTTATGTCAACTTAGTAGGTCTTTCCCCCTCCATTCCTTTGTCCTTCCTTGCATTGCTTCAACTCTCTCTCTCTCTCTCTCTCTCTCTCTCTCTCTCTCCCCAACTCCCCTTCAGTGTCTCATGGAATTGTAACCTACCACATATTTCGGTCTTACGATTTTCTCCTAATGCTCGTACTGTTGAATTTCCACGATCTTGGGTCTAAGATAGAATCTTAGAATCTCTCACGCTACCAGACCAAGAATCTCAACAAGAACTACTTTGCACAACGGAAAATATAAAGCACTAAATCACATATGCACAGGTATACACAATTTTTAACAAAATATTGTACAATAATGTACAACCCAATATTCGTTATATTAAACCAATCTGAATAATACAACAATCTATGGTATACAAGTATAATGAAAATCATGTTCCATCTCTATGTTGTATCTTGTCATGTCGGTCCTTCAGTTCTATATTGCTCTCTAGCTACCCCTTAGTCCTTCAAAGGACAACTCATAGAGACTCCAGGAGGGATGCCTCCTATCATTGTTGCAAGTCATGTCTGCTACAATGAACAAGGGCTAATCCAAATTGCTCTCTAGGCTAGCCAGTACCTAAGCTCCAATCTGCCAATCTAGTAGTCACTTTTTTCCATCAAAGTGTTGCACATTAGGCACCAAAATTTACCCAACCTCCATCTGTATTCATCACTTCAATATTTATTGTCTAGGGCTAATTTGGGTAGCCAACACGCTTCCCTCCACCAGACCAATGGCACCCAACACTCCACTTTAGGATCTTCTCCTAGGAATATTTCCGATCACCAAATAAAGCCTTCAAATTAACTCCCATAAGTTGCAATATAACTCTCATCCAAAATGATCCAACACCTACAAAAATGCACCAATTTACATACCTTCAGCTCAACGTTTGAGTTATGGTCCTTTGATGGAATCTCGACCTTGTTAGGGAAAAACCACAGTCCCTTAACAACCATCAATTTCTTCCCAAAATTGCACCTTTTGAGTGCGGTTGTCCTTCTTTGAGGGGTTGTGGTGTTTTGCTACAAGTTTGGGTTGTTCTAGCCCTTAAACAAACCTCGACCCTCCTTCAAATCTCTGTGGTTGCTTCAGATTTTCCCTCACAGGCCTGCCACAGCTTAGTTTAGGGACTATACACCCTGAAACAAACCCTCAAATAGTTCATAATTTCACCCTTGTACTTTGTCCCTCTCTCCTGCAATTTGGTCACCAAAAGAGGCTCAAAACAACCTTCCCTTCAACACTTGTCACCCTCCTTTGTTGTGGCCTAGACAAAGGTATTTTTTTCCTTCAACGAGCTATTCTATTTGTGATGTGCTGCATAAGATGGATGTATAAAATAACTCTAATTCACCTTGTATTTATACACATACAAGGTCTCCTCAAATCATCCATGATGGGGCTTGTCCAATAGTCAAGAGGCTTTCTAAACTCAAGCCTACCTTAACACATTTTGTGCAAAACCACTCCACAACTTCAAAAATTCATATCTCACTAAGGAAAACTCAGAATTCGAAGATTCTTGAAGCATTGGATTTTCCTTTCTGCCCTATATCATCTCATCCCATCACATGTCCAAAGTGCTCCACAGTTTTGGCCCAAATCATAATGGTACAAAAACCCAAGCTTGGGCTCCAAGCCCACAAGTGACTCTTGCGGTGCTCTTCCTTCCAAACCATAAACCCTAGGGCTTGGAGTACTTCCCAAGCTACTCAAAATCAACACTCCCTCTTAGCGAGGGAGGTACTTACAAGACTAGGAAGTAACTCACCATCATCATCACTACTCGCAACACTCGCCCAACGCTTGTCGCTCACCACTGTAGCAATCCCTGAAGCATGAACTACACCTCTCTCAAAATTGTCATTATCACTAGAAGCATCCTACTTATTCTTCTTCCCCTGTAATTTCTTCAACTCTCTCCATGATTCCTTCTTGGCAGCTATAGGAGCACCCTTTCTCCCCACTGCCCATGTGCTCTTCTTGGACTCCAAAGACTCCCTTTGAATCTGCAAGTTCCTGCTAGAACTCTACTCCCATTGAGTCTCTAGAATCCTAACCTTCTTCTTAGGAACATGTACCTACTCCTCTGAAGCCGTACCTGCAACTAATTATCTGGAACATATACCTGCTCCACTTTCTTCTTCTCATGATCGATAGGCTTTCTCGTCAGCCTGTGTTATCACTGCACAAGTTTTTAAAATTTTTGACAACCCACATGGTTCCAAAGTTTTTGTGTTAAACATGGTCAAGTCATTTTTATATTTTTACAGTCTAAGTCATAGGGTTAGAGTCTCATTTCCGTCATCAAATAAAGTTCAACAACCTTGTTTGGCCCCTTATGGATCCTATATCATGTTTAAAATTTCATGTGTCTGGTCATTTCAAACTTTTGAACGTGCTACGAAACTGTATAGGCATTTTTGTAGCACAAAGTCCTGAAATTACACTACCTACACTACGAAATCAGGGATTCATAGTTAGGTATTTTCGTAGCGCAAAACCCCGAATTCCCACTAGATGCACTATGAAATTGGGGATTCGTGTTCAATCATGCCTAGCTATTCCACCAAAATCTGTTAGATTTTCATCATCAGGTGTCAGTCCATGAACCTTACCTCTCACATGCAACCATTCATATCCATCATTAGCTTCATTAGGGGTCATTTGTCCACAGTCATTTCAAATTTTTTAAAAAAAAGGAAAGGGTTAGTTGATCCTGGTCATATCTGCGTTGATCTTGGTCACATTCATGCAAGAGACACTTGCTACTATTCTTAAGTTCAAAGTAAACAAGCCCAGGGTGAGCAGAGACCAGAATTCTTCCGCAACTTTCAAGCGAGACAGCTCTTCATCAAAATCAAGCGGTGCAGCTCTTCAATTAAGCAAGGTAGTTTCTTCCAGGTTTTTCTATCTATAGGGATTTCAAAGGAGAAATGTCGAAAGAAAGAAAGAATCACAGGTCAGGCCAATGTTTGAGAAATGAACCTGAAGGCTTAGATGCTCTCACAAAGGATAAAACAGTGGAAGAAGCCTTCAAAAAAGTAGGTTGTTGGAGGTTCTGTGAGAAACTACAAGGAGGACATAGCCAAGTGACCAAGGAATTTTCTCTAAATTTCACAGGTTTACATACAAAGATTGGAGTGTTAGAATTGCCAGTTTCTCTTGACGTGAAATCTTTAGTCACAGAAATTCCTAGAGGTCAGGAAAAGTGGTTTAAGAATTTCAAATTTGAAATGGCACCCTGCAAGATATTCCTGAAGCCAGAATTTATAGACATAGATTTAACTACAGCAGTGCCAAGGGGTTATGTCAAAGATTCATATGCCAACCTACTCTCATGCATAAAAAGGTATTTCACCTGTGAAGGAAGATACCACAAGGTGTATTCTTATCATTTCAAACTCCTATTTCATTTCACTGGAATAATATCTCTAGATCTACCTTTCTTTCTGTTTTGGAGCTTAGGCAAGATGTTTGATAAAGTACCATTGAAGAAAGAGGCATGTGAAACATCATTGTTCATCATGGCTTAGTTAAATTAATGGTCTTGCATGAACTTCAGAAGGTAGATAGAGATTTGTCTTCATTCCTCTTTATGTCTGGTTTTAGAGCTGAAACAGGACTTAGCCCTAGGGCTAAGGAAATATCGTCTCTGGTGATTAGACACCATGCAGAAGAAAGGTCAAGCAGGTTTCTTAAACTGAAGGCCAGAAATCAAGTTAAAGAGCCAGTGACTAGAACACCATTGGCTATTCAAGATACCCCTCAGCATTCACAGAAGAAGAAAGTTCAACTTAAGGAAGCAACACAAGAGCTATCAATTGGTGAAACAGTCTAGAGAAGGGTAACTAGAAGTCAAATAGCCAAAGAAAAGGGTAAAATAATGGTCACTGATGAAAGACCGGCCTCAAAGGGAAATTTGAATGATCTTCTTCAGGCTATTGACATTGAGAAGTCTGCTCTAGTCCAAGCAAACTTCATTGAATTAGGTGAGAGAAAGTAAAAAAAGATGAAATCCTCCAAAAAGCTACAGTTTGATGATCAGGTTTTAGAATTTGTTTTTAAGCCCAGAAGGCTTGTGACTAGGCAGTCCAAAAGGTTACATGAGGTAGAGCTAGAGGTAAGTGAGACAGGGGAGATATCAAGATTCTGTGAAGAGCTTGTAGTTCCAGTAGTGCAACCATCACTCATGCACCAACATGATAGAAACAGAGTAGTCAATACTCAAGAATAAGAAAATAACTCTGAGGAAGTCAAGAAGAAATTGAAGCTTGCCAATCTTGAGATTTCCCAACTTAAGAAAAGGGCAAGGAAACATGCAATTGAAAAATCCAATTTCAAAATAATAAAGGCCATGTGGGAAGATGGAAAAGTTCCAAAACCTAAAGTAGTTGGCAGAGATGCTCAATACTTCACTTGGACTATCCCTGCAATCAAGGAAGCAAGGTACATCGAAATGATCAATGACAAACTAAGAACTAATATCAGGGTGATGAAAAGACAAATTGAAGACCTAGAAATTCAGTTGAACAAGTCTAGAGGTCAGCCTCAGCACAAATAAATAGGGTAGTAAGTGATGAAACCCTAATACAATTTTGGTTGAAACAAAAACATTACTTTTTGAATTTGTTTCATGGATGGGTGATCTCAAGTATATGTGGCATATGTACATGTTGAAACAACTGTGAAGAACCCTTAAAAGGAAATTTTTTGGAAAAAATTGTGTAAATTGATTCACACAGCAGTTTCATAGCGCGCTACGAAACTGTTGTAGGTGCAGTTTTGTTTTTTTTGGTCAATCTTCAAAGGAATGAAGGGGCTATTTTTGGAGAAGGATGTTGTTGGAGAATGTGAGGAAATCATTTGAGAAGGTTTAAAGCCTAAGTAAAGAAAAACTCAACGAATGAAAGATATATGCAAGAACTAAACCTTGCACTACGAAAACAATAGTTTATTTTCGTAGCACATCCAGTTTGACTTTCTTCAGGCAACTTCAAGGAGTTTAGTCTTGGCACAATTGTAAGAGCAGGGTTCTATGGCTAATTCAACATGTGTTATATGATTAAAGGGGCTAGTTTGGTCAGCAAGATATTCAAGTAACTCCTTTGAAGACCAAGACTACAATGCAGGGGACAATTTCCTAGTTTTTAGGACATATGAAGGAGAAGTTACTGAAGGCCAGCAGGAGGGTTATGGACATCACCAAGGTCGAAGTTAAGGAGGAGCAGTTGTAAAGCATCGAATTTAATTCCTAGTTTAAGTTGTTACTATCATAATAAGGAGTTGTAGTCCTAATTGTATCATTACTCTAAAATTGTTAGATAACTGCTACTTGTAATTAATAGTTTATTTTAGGTTTGAATAGGTGTCAAGATAGGAAATTCGAATTCCCCTCATGTTGGATCAAGGAATCCAAGATTGTAATGATAATTCTATAAAGGACGATAGGTGGAATGCCTTAGAGTTGGAAAATTTCAAAAGAAACTATCATACTGTGTTATTGTGGGAGAACGTGTTTTTATGTTAATACAGATATTTTGGCTTCATTACTTAGGATTCAGAGGGAGTTTTAATGTTTGATTTTCTCATTGTTTTCTACATTTACTCACTTGTAGTGGTATGTACACATGTTACTTAGAACTCATTGACAATGCTCTAACTTCCTTCATGTGTTTATAAATTATGTTCCTTGCATTATGTCTCTGTTTTGCTGATATATTAAGACTCCTTATGCCTTGACTTCCATGTTAAGCTGATCTTGTTGTGATACTGAAACATATTCTGACTCCATAAGCCCAATAGATGTTTATTGATTGTGTTCAACCATTTATACTTTTTCACTTGTTTTTTCCCATAGATTTAGCCATCTAATCCTTAAACTAAAATCTTTAACCTAGTGAGAGAGCCCTCTCAGGTTGAGGACTGTGTTATTGTGGGAGAACATGTTTTTATGTTAATACAAATATTTTGGCTTCATTACTCAGGATTCAGAGGGAGTTTTAATGTTTGATTTTCTCATTGTTTTCTACATTTACTCACTTGTAGTGGTATGAACACATGTTACTTAGAACTCATTGACAATGCTCTAACTTCCTTCATGTGTTTATAAATTGTGTTCCTTGCATTATGTCTCTGTTTTGCTGATATATTAAGACTCCTTATGCCTTGACTTCCATGTTAAGCTGATCTTGTTGTGATACTGAAACATATTCTGACTCCATAAGCCCAATAGATGTTTATTGATTGTGTTCAACCATTTATACTTTTTCACTTGTTTTTTCCCATATATTTAGCCATCTAATCCTTAAATTAAAATCTTTAACCTAGTGAGAGAGCCCTCTCAGGTTGAGGAGGCTAAGCCTCAACCAAAAGTTTGGTTTGAAATAATTACTCAAAGTCTTCCTAATTAGCAACCTATCAGGGGCTGATTTTGTGATAACACCCTGTATAGACCATGCACTCTAACTCCAAGCACAATCCCATTAGAGCTAGAGCCTCTAGGTATGAGTCTTGCCTTCCCTGTTGAAAAGATATGTAAATAAGAAAAATAAAATATTGTAATGCTTGTATCATGGGTTTCATGAGCAAGAGATTTTATTTTTGAGTCAAAGCTCCCATTGAGAGCCTTTAGGAATTTTTGACATCTAGTCATAAAAGAATAAAAGAGTCATTGTCATATAATGAAGTCATGTTACACATTGTAAAGAGTCACACTTGTCTATGTAAATTATTCCTCCAAGAACTTATCACTAACCCTCTCCAAGTTGGCCTACAATGAATGAAGAAACTAGAAGGTGATGTCGACTCTCCTCCTTGTGATCATTTCATCCTAAAGGAGATGAGACAATAGCCAAACTTGGCCTCACTTAGAGGCAAGAAATTCGGTGAAGAGAACAATCAGGTGCAAAGAAGAGCTAGAGAAAAAGAAGTGAAGATCAAGAAAATAATAGCGAAGGAAGGGATACTTCTGGGGTTTCTAATTTAGGGTTATATACTCTCCCATGTGTGAAAGAAGAAGGACTGGAGGCATAGAGAGAAGATCGAAGAACTTGTTGCTACATTGAATTGACTTTGTTTCGGAATATGACATCGTAGAAGGAAGTTGAGAAGAAGTGCTATAGGTCTCTCTCTTGAAGAGACTAATAAGGGAGCATAAACTATTCTAGGGTTTCTTAAATAGGGTAACCTAAGAGACTGAGATTTTCAATGGAGGTTGAGAAGAGCAGTGTGGAAGAATAGAGACCAAGATTCTCTAGAAGAATTCGAGGAGAGCAGTTCTAGACGAAGTCAAGAAATGCAAGAGGAAAACAATCAAGGCTAGTGACAAGGGTCTTGGGAGGAGACTAAAGTCAAGGGTCTTTGTCATGGTCTTGGTATTCATCAATTGAATATCTATAAGAATAATTTTCTGGTTGGGTTTTCCTCTCAAGGAGTGAGAGTTTTTGTCCCTGGCTGACAAGCCTACATACTACGTCTCTTGTCTCCTATTGTTTATTTCGTAATTGTCTTGATGAAAAGATCACATTAATAATACACCGAAGATAATATCACAACTCATGAAGTAAAAGTATATCACAAGGAATTATCAAGAAGAAAAATATCCTAATCATTGATGCCCTAGATTTCTCAACATGGAATCAAAGCTAAGGTGTTGAAGTCTAGGAGGGGCATTCAAGAAAGAAGACACACAAGAATCAAACTTCAAATAAGGAGAAAAAAAGGTCAAGGAACACCAAGCAAGAGATCAAGATCTTCATCATACCAAAGCCCTAGAAGCATATCTAATATCATCAATGAAAGAAGGCTAGAATATTCAAGAAGGATAGTGAATCAAGTGTAGGTTTTAACCCTGTATAGATTACCTGCATAGGAATTCTAAAACACATAAAATAAAAAAAAATGTGAGAGCATAACAGATAAAACACATATACACAAAGATTTTCCCATGGATTCCAAAACCAAGACTACCAGCTTGATTTTTCATTATGTTCCTTTCAATGTTACAATACATATTTATACATGTCGAAGCATCCAATACCATGGACTGAAAACCATCGCATCCAAAACCATGGACCGAAAACCATCACGTCCAAACACATGTACAAAAATCATGCAGAAAACCATAGGTGGGTTCGCCCAACCTACCATAGGTTCCAAAACCAAAATTTTCGGGACGGTGCCCTTGACCCCATAAAGTGGGGTTACCTGCACCACTCAAACCCCATGTGACCCCTCGCTACACAATCAGTGCAATAAAGGGGGGGGCTCCGCCCCCCCTCTAACCCCCTGGATAACTACATGGGCTAGTCGTGGAAAGAATATAACACAACCCAACATTCTCCCACTTGTTTTTTTCTTTCCACAGGGGGCCACAAGAGAGCTTAGTCATTTATCCATCCCTGCAATGCCCATTATTGCTCTACAGCAAGAGAACTTCTCATAGCTCACATATTTTGTCAATGCATCTGCAGTATTCTTCAAAGTGTCCACCTTTACCAGCAACACCTTTTTGTATTCTATCATATCCCTCACAAATTGATATTGAACATCAATGTGCTTTGTCTTTGAATGATCTACAAGGTTCTTTGCCAAGAAAATTGCACTTTGGTTGTCACAATCTATCCTTATAGCTCCCCGTACTAACCCCATACTTGAACACAATCTCTGTAGCCAAACTGCTTCCTTGCTTTCATGAGTGGCTGCCATGTATTCTGCCTCTGTAGTTGATAGTGACACTATAGATTGTTTCTTAATCATCTAACTGACTGTGCCTCCAAATAGGTTAAACACATACCCACTTGTAGATCTTCTCTGATCCAGATCTCCAACCCAATCTGCATCAACAAAGCCATGAATATCCAACACTCTGTCCAATCTTGGCCTTCCTTGGTAGCACAAACCATAATCACTAGTGCCATGCAAATACCTAAAAACCCGCTTCACTGTTGTCCAATGCTCCTTTCCTAGTTTTGACATAAACCTGCTCTATACTCCCCTTGCATGTGCAATGTCTGGTCTAGTATAGACCATTGCATACATAAGGCTACCGACTGCACTTGCATATTGAACATGGGACATGTCCTCTTCCTCTTCTTGTGTCTTGGGACACTGTTCAACAAATAACTTTACACCTACAGGAATAAGAACCTTCACCGATTTACTATCCTGCATATTAAATCTCTGCAATATTGTCTCAACATACTTCCTTTGGTTTAACTAGAGCTTCCTCTTTGTCCGATCTCTTTTAATTTCCATGCCAAAAATAGAGTTTGCAGCACCAATATCTTTCATGTCGAATTTGGAGGACAATTGGGTCTTCAAATCTTGGATAATTTCTTTGTCATTTCCAACCAGCAACATATCATCCACATACAAGACCAAATAAATAACACGGTCACCAATTAATTTAAAATACACATAGTGATCTGCTTTTCTTCTGGTGAAGCTAAGTCCTCGTATAAATGTATCAAATTTCTGATACCACATCCTTGGTGACTGTTTTAACCCATACAGAGACTTCTTTAACTTGCATACCAGTTCTTTCTTACCCTTCACCGCAAAGCCTTCAGGTTGCTTCATGTAGATTTCCTCTTCCAAATCCCTGTGAAGAAATGCTGTCTTCACATCCATCTGTTCTACCTCAAAATCAAAAGCAGCAGCAACAGATAAAATTAATCTAATAGAAGTTACCTTGGCAACAGAAAAAATATCACCAAAATCAATTCCCGGCACCTGGGAATAACCTTTTGCTACCAACCGAGCTTTGTATTTCTCCACCTTCCCTTCTGCATTTGTCTTCTTCTTGAACACCCATTTGCTGCCAATGGGTTTCCTTCCAGCCGGGAACTCCACCAGATCCCAAGCCTCATTTTTTGTGCAAAGATGCCATTTCATCAACCATGGCCTCTTTCCAGAGTTTTCCATCCTCTGAATCCACTGCTTCCTTCATAGTTCTAGGATCATCATCAG
>APFE031096410.1:23513-51834 GCA_000404065.3 Pinus taeda
TGTAAAGCATTCCTCCAAGGCCTTGTCACTAGCCCTCTCCAAGTTGGCCTACAATGAATGAAGAACCTAGAAGGTGATGTCGGCTCTCCTCCTTATGATCGTGTCAGCCTAAAGGACATGAGGAAGTGTGTATATATACCCACACTCGACCTCACTTAGAGGCAAGAAATTCAGTGAAGAGAACAAGTAGAAGAGTGAACAAGAGCTGGAGAAAAAGAAGCGCAGATCGAGAAAAGGATAGTGAAGGAAGGGATACTTCCTGGGTTTCTGATTTAGGATTATATACTCTCCCACATGTGAAAGAAGAAGGACCGAAGGCATAGAGAGAAGATCAAAGAACTTGTTGTTGCATTGAAGTGACTTTATTTGGGAATAGGACCTCGCAGTAGGAAGTTGAGAATAAGTGCTATATGTCTCTCTCTTGAAAAGACTAATCAAGGAGAATATATTATTCTAGCGTTTCTAGAATAGGGTAACCTAAGAGACTAATATTCTCTAGGGACATTGAGAAGAGTAGTGTGGAAGAATAGAGACCGAGATTCTCTAGAAGAATCCGAGGAGAGCAGTTCTAGAAGAAGTCGAGTAAGGGAAGAGGCAAAGAAACAAGGCTAGTGATAAGGGTCCTGGGAGGATACTAAAGTCAAGGGTCTTTTTCATGGTCTTGGTATCTGTCAAATGAAGCCCTCTTCTTCGGATGAAGATCATTGTCTCACAACTCTTCCTGAATGAAGTTGTCCCATAGCCTATTCCAGTATGGAAACTTCTCTCTAGAAACGATCCCTTTGATTAAGGGCTTCCATTCCTCAGTGAACCATTTCAAGGTGATCATCACCATATCATTCTATGAAATAGTCACACCGATGACAACAAGTTCATCTTTGACCTAAGAAAATTTTGTCAGATACAAAGTCACTCCAACCTGTATCATCTTGGTGGAATTCAACTTATCATCCAATACCAGTACCTGGTTCTCGTTCTTATTCTGGAACAAATTCTAAAGAGCCATCCACATCTCATGTGTAGTGTTCTTCCCAGAAAAATGAGATATTAGGGTATCCTTCACACCATCAAGTATGATCAATCTCACCCTCGTATCCAAATCCTCGTACACTTTCAGTTCCTTTGGTTTAGTTGGCTTCTTTATGGATTTCTCAATGAACTCCCAGATCTTGTTGACCTATAAGACCAACTTGATCCTTTCCTTCCATGGACTATAGTTGGACAACCCCTCCAACCTATCCTCATACCAGATACCAACCTGCAAATTCGACATTGTCACCTACAATGTGACCAACTCCCTCTTAAGTTGTACTTCGATGTGCACAAATCTGATTCAATGACTTCCAAAGTAGCTTAGACACCCTCTAATACCATGTTGAATTTCCACGATCTTGGGTCTAGGATAGAATCTTAGAATATCTAACACTACCAAACTAAGAATCTCAACAAGAACTACTTTTTACAGGAGAAAATATAAAGCAATAAATCACATATGCACAAGTATACACAATTTTTAACAAAATATTGTACAATAATGTACAACCCAATCTTCATTATATTAAATCAAACTGAATAATACAACAGTCTATGGTATACAAGATACAATGACAATCATGTTGCAACTCTATGTCATATCTTGTCCTGTCGGACCTTCGCTTTCATATTTCTCTCTAGATGCCCCTTAGTCCTTCAAAGGACAACTCATAAAGACTCTAGAAGGGTTGCCTCCTATCATTTCTGTAAGTGACGTATGCTACAATGAACATGGGCTAATCCATTATGATCTCTAGGATAGCCAATATCTGATCTACAATCCGCCAATCTAACAGTCACTTTTGTCCATCAAAGTGATGCACATTAGGCACCAAACTTCACCCAACCTCTAGATGTCTTCGTCACTTCAATATTGCTTGTCTAGGGCTACTTTGGGTATCCAACATGCTTCCCTCCACCATACTAATGGCACCCAACACTCCACTGTAGGATCTAATACTAGAAAGGCTTCTGATAACCAAATCAAACCTTCAAGTTGGCTTCCACAGGCTGCAATATAACTCTCATCCAAACTGATCCAAAACATGGATCCAACACCAACAAAAATGCACCAATTTACATAACTTCAACTCAATGTTTGAGGTATGCTCCTCTACTGCAATCTCATCCTGGTTAGGGAAAAACCAAAATCCCTTAACAACCCTCAAATTTTGCCCATAATTGCTCATTTTGAGTGTGGTTGTCCTTCTTTGAGGGGTCGAGGTGGTTTGCTGCAAGTCTGGTTTGTTCTAGCACTCAAACAACCCTTGACCCTCCTTCAAATCTTTGCGGCTGCTTCAAATTTTCCCTCATAAGCCCGTGACATCCTAGTTTAGGGGTTGTCCACCCTCAAACAGTCCAGACTTCAACCCCTGTACTTCATCCCTCTCTCCCTACAATTAAGTCACCAAAAGAGGCTCATAACAACCTTCCCTTCAACGTTGGTCACCCTCCTTTGCTATGGCCTAGACATAGATATTTTTATCCTTCAACGAATTGTTATTTTTTGATGTGTTTCCTAAGATAGATGTATAAAGTGACTCTAATTCACCTTGTATTTATACACATACAAGGGCTCTTCAAATCATTCATGATGGGGCTTGTCCAACTGTCAAGAGGCTTACTAAACTCACACTGACCTTAACACATTTGGTGCAAATCCACTCCACAACTTCAAAATTTCATATCTCACTAAGGACAACTCGGAATTCGAAGATTCTTGAAGCATTGGATTCTCCTTTCTGCCCTCATTCATCTCTTCCCATCACATGTCCAAAGTGATCCATGGGTTTGGCCCAAATCACAATGGATGAAAAACCCCAAGCTTGGGTTCAAATTCCACAAGTGACTCTTTTGGCTCTTTTTCTTCCAAACCCTGAACCCTAGGGCTTGGAGTATGTCCCAAGCTACTCAAAAATCAACATGTACATTAGGGGGCAATTTATTATCAGCGAAAAATGATCACCTAGCAATTTCTAACTAGGTGAATCGAAATACACCATGTAGGATTAATTTTACCATAGTAAAATCTCTTTCACCATAGGAAATAATTTAGTAAACCATTTTTATTAAATTATTTTTGTTTAAAAAAAATACTCTTGAGAATAATTGAATAAATAATTATTTATTTAATTTTCTTAGAATATATTAAATAATTATTGATAATTATTTCTTAACACAATTGATTAAATCACCTAGGAATAATTAAATAAATCACTATTTATTTATTATTCCTTAATTTTATTTTTGGAATAATTGTTAAATCACTATTTAATAATTATTTCAAATTCACACTTTTCTTAATCCTCAGAAAGTGATTAATAAATCATTTTATTTGTTAATTACTTCAACCATTTTCTAAATAAAGATATTTGACCACTTTGAATATATTTTCCCTCTCCAAAAAATATAATAAAGTATTCCTAAAGGTTAAATCTTGATTTGGTCAATAATATTTTATTATTTTCCTAATTTAGCCCAATACTTGTTATAAATAAGATGGTTTTAAATTCATTTTTGACCATGATCACTATCATCGTCACCACTATCGTCTTCTCATATTTGAGCTCCCGCTTGAGTTTTATCTTTCTTTTGGGTTTTTTCATATTGAGAGAGAGAAATAGATCGTTGAAGCACAAAGACATCAAAGGACCCATCCCACATAGGGGGATTTGTAAACCCTTGTTGTAAACCTCCTTCATGAGGTGTTCTCTAATGAAAATATTGGTCATTTGAAGTCTTCTTATATTGGGTTATTGCATTAGTTATTTCTTGTTGTTCTATGTTTTGGATTGCATATGATCTTTTTGTTGCAGAGTTTTCTTCTTTTGTCATTTCAAATCTGAAGTGTAAACAACAATTTCTTGTTGTTAGGGTCACTTGTCACTAGTGAATTAAGTGAATCATTTTTGGTACACCTTTCCTAAATCTTTACACTAACAATGATGGTTGAAACAAGGGGAGCTTTTAGAGCTAGAAACGCCAAGAACCGTCCTTTCAAGAAGGTCGAAAATTGAAAAAGCGTAGATGCTACGCCCTCCTGTCTGAATGGAAATTCTATGACCCCTTCTGCTTCATTTGTATCTCGATTTAATATTTTAAAAGAAATGACCAACATTAAATATGATGCTTCATTGCTTGATATGGCCACCATTCTCAAGTAGCAACAACATTTCTCAAAGGAAAAACCCCTCCTTCTATCTATTTTCTTTGGGATCACCCAAAAGAGGATTCTCCCATAGAAAAAGTCTTCATTGTAAAGAGGATTATCCCATAGAAAAAACCTTCATTGTAAATACCTTCTAGCATATGTAATTCAACAATGCATCTAAAAAATGAACGAACTGGTGCCAAAATCGTGTTATATTCTCCCCTTGGAAAAATCCATGAATTTGCCTTTAGACTTTAATTTGATTGTACAATGATAACATCATTGAGTTTGAGCCTTTACTTTTACATATTCAACAAGCTCTCAACTTAGGTTGTAAACACTTCAACGCTTTTGGAAACTCACAACTTATCGTCAATCTAACTAAGAAAATCGATTCTCCTTCAAATAAGTTAATTAAACAACATACTCAAGCTCCTTGGCAGAAAATTTCTGACTTACTTACTTTTAACACTACTCCTGTTTGAAAGGAATTAAATGCCTTGTTTGATCACTTAAATGTATATGTTGCTAGTCCTCAAAGACAACTTTTGTTTGAAAGGCTCGATTGCATTTTACAATCATCATATCGGCCTCATCTTCCAAACAATGAGGAGGATTGGTAGATATTTTCAGATGATGAGAACATTTTCCCAACAATGTATCAACAATAAAGAAAGACATAAAGTGGAGTCAAAAATAGAAATAGGAGAGACCATATCTATGAATATTGGGACTATGTAAGAGCTAAAAATTTTACAAATCAGGGACCAATGCTCAGAGATCGAAATGAAAAGGTTCTTAGACTTTTTTTATGAGTTTAGTGATGTATTTGCCTGGTAATACAAGGATTTACATGGTTTTGATCCTTGCAAAATTCAACACGCCCTTTTAATCAAGGAATAAGACAAGCCCATAAGGCGGAGGTAAAGACCCGTTAACCCTACCCTTGGGGCCACAATTAGAAAAGAGCTTGATAATTTATTGCCCGCTCATATAATTTTTCATATCAAATACTCAAAGTGGGTGGCTAACCTAGTCATTGTTCGGAAGAAAACTGGTGAGATTTGTTTATGTGTGGACTATCACTCTTTAAACAAAGAAAGTGTGAAAGACAATTTTCTTCTTCCCAATATGGATTTAATTTCACAACAAGTTGCAGGATCTCAAATGATGTCCCTTCTTGATGGTTTCTTTGGTTATAAACTGTTAAACACACACATGGAAGAGACAAAATAGGAAAGATAAACATGAGATTGCATTTATTATTGACAATGATATACATTTATAGTACATGTGTGTGGCCGTTGAGTTCCACATCCCAAGGTCTCTTGGAATTTCATGGTTGTTCACATTCTACACCAACCCATAGAGGGTTAGGTGTCCAACATTTCCCGCCTTAATCTGAAGGGTTATGTATGAGTCCAAGAAGACAACTATAATACAAAATGTGCAAAAATGCTTGGCAGCAGTAGGCTGAATGTGCTCTCTGAAATGTTGGTATAAAGGGCAGTGGTTTAGCGATGACCAGCAACACTAGAATGCTTAGTGCAGTTCTCAAAACTCTTTGAAGTATGGCATGAAGCTTAGGTCTTTTGCTAGAGGAAGTGCTCCTAATGTTTTGAAGAGGGAAACCTTCAACCAATAAAGGGAGGTCTCACCCCGCATAAAAGGGAGAACCTCAACCTGAAAAGGGAGGTCTCAACTTGTGATGGTTTAAGGATGACCAACAACTATGGAATGCTTAATGAAATTCCTGGAACTCTTCTGAAACTAGCAAGAACCTGAAGTTTTCTGCTGGAGAAAGTGTCTCCAATTCTTTGAAGAGGTATCACCGACTGAAAGCATGCTCAGGGGCATCTTTGTCTCTGGCTACAAATCTGAATTTGGTATGGTAAGTTGTAGCTCAGGCTCGCTTGATGTGGCTTTGAAGCTTGTAGATGACCATCATTTCCCCCCTGTCAAATACAAGGTGAGAAGATGAAGAGATCTCAATTGCAATACTTTTCAATATTCGAGAACAAATCATGTTGTATGAGTGAAATATCTTCTTCACTGTTGAAACCCATTGCCAAGAAGCGATCCATCCAAGATGAATCATTGCTCTTGCAGGATGTTTGTTTTTGAAGCATCTGTTTGAAGAATGACTAGTTTTATGATAATGCTTACATGGATGAACTTCAAAACAATGATCTTTCATATGGCCAACTCGGTTACAATGTTGGCATTTCATAATCTGTTGTTGTTGTTGTGGAAGAGGTGCAAAATCTAGAACATCTAAAGGTGAACTCTCATTAAGTAATCCAGCATTCTGAAACTGGATGGGCTTTGAGCAATCTGGAATATGAAAGGACACGTCCTTCTCATTTCCAAGACATGTTCTGTGTTTGTTATGGACAAGCTCTTCCCAAGGTCCAATGATTGGCTTGAGAAGTGTTGGATGAATTTCTGAGTCTGCATGAAATTCTGCTACTTCATTGGGCACTATATCTGAATCAACTTGCTGCTTATGGGAGTCTGTTTCAATGTTCTGAACAAAAACAGGTTCAGAATGATGTCTCCTCTATTTTAATTCCTTTTGTTGAAGTTGAGATTCAAGCTCCAAAAATTCTATCTTCTCTTGTGCATTTGCAGAATGTCAGAGAGAGGATTTGTTGATTTTTACTGTGCCATTAGTAGTAGATTGTATCAGAATTTTCAAAAACTCTAATACTTCATAGGCTTTCCCCATTCTCTCCCATTCAAGAGTATGAACAAAAATGCAGAACAATGACAACAATTTTAAGCACTTGAATTCTCTAGAAAGAAATGCGTAGACACTTGCAACAGGGTCAATTGCAACTATTTATCAAAATAATAAAGTTAATTGCATTTTTGGACTATGTCTTTCATGAGAGAAAATTTTCCTCTGTTATCTTTCATATAAAACAATCTTCTACCCTTTGAAATAATTCTCTTCCTCCTTAATTTAATGGCTTCATATTTCGAGTATTTGAAGGATATTGAAAGCACTTCAAGTTAGCACATGCTGGAATTTATACTTGTACTCATCCTTTACTGTATTGCGATGTCGAAAACAACAAGCAAAACACTCATAAATCTAAATTGTTGCTGCAAACAAATAGCATACAATCTTGGTGCATATAACACTGATATCACCCCAAAAATTAAAGCAACCCTCTCATTAGAACCAGATGAGAAAAAAAAAATATTGTGTGTTGCACATAAATTTATGCCCAAACTTCACAACAGGGACAAGTAAATTGAATAAGAACTGCAACTTTAAATTGAATTGGAGCAACTTAGTTAATATGGCAACAATGCATTGTCCCAATTTCCCTCAAACAAATGAAGTCCTAGTTCTTTCAGCTTATCTATCGAGCAAACAACTAATGTGGATGCCTCCGTTAAGGCACAAATAAATCCTCAACCACCAGCTTCAATGTGCCTTCCACCATTGACCAAAGCTAAGGACAAGTTTTGAATTGAGTCAAAAGTGTATATCAAGCTTTACCTTCTGTGTCAGATCACCAAAGCATATCACATGTCTCAACTTATCTGCGCAATGGTGTTAAACGTTTTAGCACAATGCTAGGAGCAGTTACCTTGTAAAGGGAATGAGACGGGTGTCATTTTCCCTTAACATTTTCTTTGCCATCGCTGGATTCATATTGGCTTTGTGGGCAAATTATTTACAGTCCAGTGCTTCGGATTCCTTGGAGTTACTGTCCAAGATTGTCCAGACTATTGTCCGGAATATTACAGTACCGGCATCTATGGCTGTATTGTTTCTGTACAATATAGCAACCAACACTGTCTTCTACATGTATTGCAAGGCTTATCATAATGAGCTTCTTGGGGAAATTATGGAGGAGTTGGCCCATGATTATATCATTTTACCATTTCATGATCAGAAATTTCTGTGTTGTCTCTGTGGCCGTACCATGATTACATCTTGATTCGGGATATGGTTCCCATAATGAATAGCTATGTTTTTCTTGTCCCTTCTGGAATACTCAGTGAAAAATCCCTTTGTGTTATTGGGAATGGGGCCGTTGTGCATTTTCCAGGACTATTTGAAGAGATAGATGGGCTTGATTCTAATCGATTTTCTTGACAAATAACCAATGCTCCATCAACTTCCAGCAAGAGAACATTCCACTATGATGTTACCATACCTTTTAATGGGATTCTGTCCAACGCATATACTACAAGGACGCACATGAGCCATGCACTGTAATCAACGGATTTTAACACTTCGATCCCATTACTTAATTAATGCACATAGAGGTCACACCACTGAGGTCGAAATAGGTAGAAAGGAGCAGTGATGTTGATTGTAATTGCATCGAACCAAATAAGTTATTACATGTTGATCGAATGAGCCTTTGACGTTGTTCCAGACCTTCAGTCAACAATTCTAAGAGTGCACGTTCATGAAATCCGCACTAGAATTCAATTGCTTCACCTTCTGAAACCACGACGGCCGAGTGATTGACCGCTTATCTTCCGAGTTAGTTTATAGATGGTGATATTTCGTAGTTCATGCATGCGGGGAATACTGTGACACTCCTAAATAGTTATATGAAGCAGAAGAATGCCGTCATTCAAGACAATGAAATGAAATATCAATCCTTAGCATCCCCAACTGATGAACAAACCGAAATAATATTTAATGAATTGTTTAAAAAGCTTCGTCGATCCATCCACCAGTTACAAAGGATTATCAACATCTTTGAATTGTGATACAAGAAGCCCAGACAACATTGGTGTCTTGTTCAATCACGATCACGATCTTGGGCTTCAAAACCAGGGTGAGACTCCACATGTAGATCGGTATCTGCATTGTACGCTGGCCCTTATCTTATTCAACGAAACAGAAACATTCTCCACGGATTGATACGCCTCTACACACTACACACTGATACTGATATACATACGCCCACCTGCGCACCAACTCACAATGACAACTACACTCTGGCCGCTCCTTCTAATCATGGCGAGGGGAATATAAAATTAAGTTCAACACAGAGCTTCAACTACGTGACTTTGATAATATTCCTGTGGCTTCAACCTCCATGAGTCCTGCGCCTGTGGAGCAGTTGCCTCACATGACCAATGACATAGCCATTGTGCAGCAGTTGCGAGACAGAGTATCGCAAAACACAGCCGCAATTATGGAGTCATTGCAAGACATAGTAGCGCCTCTGCAGTAACAGTTGTGAGACACAGGCAGACATGTCGAGTGGTTTGAGCAACAAAGAAATCAGTGAGGCTTCCGCGTGTGTGTGATTATGGTCAAGCAACCATTTAAATTTCAATGGAAGAACATTACAGTCAGCGTTACAGTCGGTGAGACTTCAACGCACTTCTTTGGATGGACTTGGAATTAACGCACAACTAAAATACGGAGGTAACGTTTGAATGAGTAATAGAGAAACAACTCACAACTTCTATTGGTTTGCAGGAGCAGAGAAAATGGCAGAGATAATAGCTAGAATTTAGTTTAAAAAATATTCATGAAATGAAAAATTTACATGCACAAAGAGGTAACAAAACAAGTGGCTCAAAATGAAGCAGCTCATAAATACGCCTGCAGCTTTGATACCATGTTAAACATACATGGTAGAAACAAAATAGGAAAGATAAACATGAGATTGCGTTTATTATTGATAATGATATACATTTAGATCTCTTGGACACCCATGGCTGTTCACATTGTACACCAACCCATAAAGGATTAGGTGCCCAACACAAACAAATACACCTCATAAAGGAAGATAAATACAAAACCACATTCACCACATGATGGATCACCTTTGCCTATTAAAGTTTCCCTTTGGGATTCTTAATGCAAGTGCCACATTTCAAAGAGCTATGTAAATAAATTTCAATGATCTCATCAGGAAAATCATCCAAAGTTTATCTCGATGATTTAAAAGTTTATTCCAAGTATAGTAAATACCACTTTGACCATCTTAGACAAGTATTTCAAAGGTGTAGAGAATATGGCATGTCTTTAAATCATAATAAATCTATAAGAAAACTTCTTGGACATATTGCTTCATAAACTAGAGTTAGTATTGACCCAAAAATAATAGAAGCAATTAAGATTTTTGCAGTTCCCAAATCCAAGAAATAAAATTAGCACAATAAATTTTGTATGAGGATTTATTTGTGATTTTCCCAAAATCATCAAACCCATTCACAATATGCTTAAAAAAGATAAAAAAATTCAATGGGATGACATAGCCTAAAGAACTCTTATGGCTATCAAAGATTATTATATATATTAATGCAATAGAAGAGGCTATTTTAGGTATTTTGTTCCAGGGAAAGGATCAAGGTGAAGAATATCTTATATTTTTCATGAGTGAAATCTTATTAGATGAAAAATTGAAATACTCTTTCATTGAAAAGTATATTTATGCATTAGTCATAGCTATAGAAAAATTTTGACACGATATCTTCAACAAGAAGATAGAGGTAAGAGTCTTGTTACCTACTGAGATATATTTACTTTATAAGACTCTACTTTCTAGGAAGTTAGGCCATTGGCTTGCAAAA
This sequence comes from Pinus taeda, assembly GCA_000404065.3. Lineage (NCBI taxonomy): Eukaryota > Viridiplantae > Streptophyta > Pinopsida > Pinales > Pinaceae > Pinus > Pinus taeda. Next base: position 34,261 of record APFE031096410.1, read on the forward strand.
ATATAGGAATGTGATCTGACAATTGTTAAAACCAAGACTATTAAGGGGTGTGATCTTTCTTTCCATTTGGCCCAACATCCTGATCCAAATGAAGGAAATGACAAAGATGATTCCTTATTTGCTTTGTTCTTAATCAATGACAATCAGGTTGACTTTGTAGATGTTCATTTTTACAAGTGCCTTCCATAGTGATAATTATCTTTGATGACTATGATATTTTCAAATTCTTATTCATTAATTCCATCATTCAGTAATTACACAGAAGACATCAACCATATATCGAATGAGAGTAGGATCATAAAAATACAACCACACAAAGAACACAAGTATTTACCTTGGGAAAACCCCAACCAACCTTTTCCTTAGAGAATCAATGCAACAAGAGATACATCAAATTCAACTAATCAACAATATGACCAACCATCAAAGACGAAGTCATCCCTCCATAATTCTATCCACAAAAATTTTGCAACAAGGTCTCAAAATGACAAGTAACTCTGTCTCAAAATTCACATTGTGCCTCAAAGATGGTGTGCCTCATATCCGTACTATTCCATAGAGAGTATGCCTCAGAACTGCACATGGTTCCACATAGACTATGCCCTATAACTTCGCATGGTTCCACAAAAAGTATGCCTCAGAACTACACATGGTTCCACAGAAAGTATGCCTCAGAACTATGCATGGTTCCAAAGAAAGTATGCCTCATAACTGCACATGGTTCCACATAAAGTATGCCTCAGAAATGTGACATACTTACCTCCTTCTTTCCTCAGATAAACGAGTTGTCTTGTCTCATATAAGATCTGAATTGTCTTTGGAGGAGAGTGAATATGACTTATTTATAGGGTTTTTTCATGCAAAAACGTGTGCCCCATGGGTTAGCTGATTTGACACTTGGAGGGCCAAATTGGTCTTTGTAGAGGAAAAATACAATTAAAATTTTCATTTTCCTGCTCTTAATGAGCCTTGTAATATTTTTCTTTTGAATACAAAAATACATATTTTTCCTTTTCTTGCAAGGATGAAGAACATGCCTTAATTTTTTTTTACAAGTGTAATTCATTTTTAAATATTACAAGTACAAATGAAAATATTATGAAGATTGGTCATAGCTACAAAATTTAACACTCTTTCTTAGCTAGGGAGGTATTCATAATGACTATCCATATGTTCTCTATACACATGATCTCTCTAAGGAAAGGTTCAATTCATTGATAACATCCTCATCTAGGCCAGCAAATTTGACCTACATCAACATCATCAATTGATACCACAACCCAGGTTAGCACTCCTAACCAATGGTACTCACTCAACTAGTCACCATGATCCGGTGGGCGCCTCACCTCATGGTACTCTGACTAGTTCAGGGTTACCATCACCAATGGTCAAACCCTAGGGAAACTCATGTCCCAAATCCAAAGCCTCATCTTAGGCCACGATGTTTAAGAGGCACCCACTCCATTTAGTGTCTGGGCCTCAAGGACCATTCTCTCTATAATGTATGTCCCTCAAGCTATCTCACCAACATTATGATCCATGCTCCTATTGTTGCCAACAGTTTGAGCCATGCCCATTTTGTGGTCACATCAATGCTCCCTCTTACTCATAGAGGGGTTCTCCATATCAACATCAGCATATACCATCAACATCTTCTAGTGTCCATATCCAAGGAAGTACCAAACCCATGTTATATCATCAACATATTAGGACTCATGCTTCGTGAGTGATCAGTTCGAGGACTCACTCTCCCAAAGTGATCGATCCTCAAATCTAGGACTCACTTAGAGTGATCAGTTCTCAAATCCCAAGGCATCTCACTAGGCCAAAATGTTGAGATACTTCAAATAGCAAGCTCTCACTCACCCTTTCTTGTGAGCACTCTAGACCAAGACCTCGCTCAACCCTTCCTTGGTTGTTGATCAGGTCTAGATGTTGAAAGACCTCACTACACCCTCCCTAGTGTGTAATCGGGCCTAGATGTTGAAAGACCTCACTATACCCTCCTTGGTGTGTGATCGGGCCTAGATGTTCAAGGACCTCACTACACCCTTCATGGTTTGTGATTGTATCCAGGACCTCACTACACCATTTTGGTGTGTGATCGGATCTAGACCTTACTCAACCCTACATGGTGAGTAATTGGGTCTCCTCCAAGAGGAACTAACTCAACCCTACCTATTGATCACTCTGGGCCTCTCATACCATTCTAATTATCGAGAGAATGTCCATCTATGTTGCAGACATACCAACACTCCCTCTTAATATGAGGGGTAATCTCCACAAGCGCCAACTTGCCTTTGAAGTACACAAACTTCTTTCTAGACAATGGATTTGAAAACATATTAGTTTTTTTCTCATAAGTGGAGATCTACTCGAGCTTCACTACTCTCTTCCTTTACCATGTATTGGTGCTATATTTCAAGGTGTCCTAAACTATTATCATGTTGTCACTTGCACCTAATCAACCAATCCTACACGCTATAGCCACACTGCTTCATAACTCACCTTTCACACTACAACATACTCAAGTTTTGAGTGCAATAAATGTTTGCCTCCTGCCCATCCATGAGATGAGAGCCTAATCAAACAAACTCTCACTATTTTCATCACTCCTTGCCGAATGTGTATCCTGATAGCTACACTTCTTTGTTTGAGGGATCTTACGATGCCATGAACACGCATTGAGAAACATTCCTTGGCTCAACCATAAACTTATATCTTTCCTTCACTTGAACCCTCATCTTGGTTACATCGGATACCGTAAATGGGTATTCATTTTGAAACATAGCCTGCCATAATAATATTGATTTTCCCCTCTGTAACTGATGTTATCTATTATCAATTCAAGATGTGTCATCTTGAATTCTGAGATTAACTCCCTTTGAAGGAATAAATAAGGGTTCCTGGAGAAGTCTTGACTTTTTCCTCTAGAGAAAATATCCTGGTTAATGCATCTCCTATTGACACATAAGCTCTTCTTCTCTTGTCAACAAATCATGTAGGATCAACTTAGATCCTTCATCCAAGTGTATCAATTATGAGGAGCATGTACATAGCCTTCTTTCTACTTATAAGTGTAGAACTTCTTTATGTACCTCACCCGCTTGAGGTAGTCTTTTGCTTTGAATTTTATGCCATCTAATCATACTTTGTCTTGGCATAAATCAGGGCAGTTTACTCCCTCCAAGTATAGATCTCATCTAGTAAAATATCTCTCATCACAGAGACTCTCTTTGTCACCAATTGTATGTGTTCTTCCATTTGCTTCCAAATCCTTGGTATCCTTCATTATTTACCTGAAATCCTCATTCGAAAGCCATGTAAGAACAACTAAAACCCATCAAAGACTTTAAATACAAGTAAAAAAAATAATAGTATGAGGAAGAGAGATATAAAGGTACTTATCTTTTGATAAGAATATCAACTCCCTCTTGATCTCTAGACTTCTTGCATCCATCTTGCACTTTATCCATGTCTTCATATTGATGTCAATTCCTCCTTACAAAGGCTAGGTTTTCTACTTTTAGAAGAAATGTTTGATCCTAGGGTTTTATCCATACACACTAGGGTTTTTCAAAACCCCTTAGCATACTAGGGTTTATAAACCCTAAATCTGACATGTTGTCATGGATCAATCATCTTCAATCAAATACATTGACTTAAAAACATTGTAGTAACAATAATTGATTTTGCAATGGGTAAGTAAATTTCACCATTCCAGTATTCAAATACCCGTCATACTTTTGATTATTACTTCAACATTATTGAATTTGAACCTTTCAACTTAAACACATAAGTTTTTCCAATTACACATCTCCCTTGAGAGATATTTTAGAGCTTAACTCTGAAAGAGGACATGGCTTGTTCATGCAATCGAACATGAAATGTATATTTCCAATTTAAAAATACTTTGTGACAATTTCCAAGGGAAGTATTCCAAAAATTTTATACTTGTCACTTAAGATCTTCAATGATTTGATTCTTGCATACAAGCTTTCTTCAAATATTAACAAGAACATCTTCTTGAGAATGGATTTTACATTCAGAACTTGAAGGAGGACTTGACGCTTTTTAAATAATTTCATATGATGCTTTTGTACATGCTTTACATCATCATCATATGGGTCTCATATTTTACTTGTGTGACTACAACAATAATTTCATTTTACCTTTCCACATCAATTTCTCAAAGGATGGACATTTTCATATCCATCCTTAAGGATTCTTACATCAAATATGTAAACACAAAGCTTCCAAAATAATTATGACAACACATACCTCATTTGTCCAACGTCAGATTTGCAACTTGGATTTTTTGCCTAATATACCCATGAGGATCATAAAGATATGTACCAATATTAGTTATGTCATCTACCAAATCAAGCAGGTTGGCTCCTTGCATTTAATCCTTCTTTTATGAATAGAACAAACACCCTTTGAAATAGACATCAAATTGATCAAGTTCCTTCAGTCCAAGTAACAAGTTATGCTCTTTTGGAAAGGAACTTGGCCTCTTGTCTACTTAAGTTGGTCCATCAAGGTATGCTTTGGAATATTGAACTCCATGACAATCCTTATACTCTCAACACTTTATAGCATATCAAGATGGCTTCTCTTCGTATATAATTTTCTAAGGTATTATATATTTCAGCGATTTCACACTGTAGATGTAAACTCTTAAAAGGATAATGTTATTTTAAACATATTAATTCTTACTACAAATCTTCAGAGAATCATTTGAAACCTTTTCAACCTTGCACAAAGAATTGACTTTACATAGAGGAAAATTCAATTATAGACAATGAAACTCAATACAAGGCAAGACATATTTTAGCTTCACATTCAGAACGTAGGCTAACCTTATTTCAATAAGAATTATACCTTGAAAAAGTTATGTTAGTTACATAATCAAAATATCTTCTCCTTTCTGAAAGGTTAGTCACAATAATTTTGGCCACGAGGTTAGACCTCCTGAAAACCAATGGAGACATTTTCGACTTTTTGAGGCTCCTTCTTCCTATAATTGAATTCAACCTTTTCAGCTAGGGCTTTTAGGCCAGTTGAGACAGATAGCTCAAGTACAAAGTTCATTAATGAACTAGGGCTTCATGAATCAATGTTTTTCTTCCTTTCTAGGGCTTCTCTTTCATCCATCACTCTAATACTGTGTTGATTTTTACAATTGTCTTCCATACTGATAATTGTCTTTGATGATTATGAGATTTTCACATTCTTATTCATTAATTCCATCATTCAATAATTACACAAAAGACATGAACCATATAACAAATAATACAATAATATCATTAAGAGACAACCACACAAATAACACAAAGTTTTACCCTCGGATAACCCACCATGGGGAAAAACCCAGCCAGCCTTTTCCTTAGAAAATCAATGCAAAAAGAGATACATAAAAGTCAACTAACCAACAAGATGGCCAACCATCAAAAGGCAAGTCATCCCTCCACCATTATGTCCACAAATTTTTTTCAACAAGGTCTCCTAATGACCAACAACTTTGTCTCAGAATTCACAGTGTGCCTCAAATTTGCATTATTCCATAGATATCTTGCCTCAGACCTGTGCATGGTTACATAGAGAGTATGCCTCAAAAATGGACATGGATCCATAGAGAGCATGTCTTAAAACTATGCATGGTTCCATAGAAACTATACCTTGGAACTATGCACAGTTCCTCAAAAAGTATGCCTCAAAATTATGCATGGTTCCATAGAAACTATGCCTCAAAACTACGCATGGTTCCACACAAAGTATGACTCAAAAAGTGCAATCTACTTGCCTCCTTCTTGCCTCATATTGGCAAGTTGTCTTGCCTTAAATAATAGAATAAGGTATTTTATAGTGTTTCGTTCATGCGAAATAGTGTGTCCTATGAGGCACTCAAACTGACACTTGGAGGGCCGACTTGGTCTTTGTGGAGGAAAAATACAAATTTAAATTTTCATTTTCCCAGTCTTAATGATCTTTGTAATATTTTTCTTTTGAATACAAAAATAAATATTTTTCTTTTTATTTCAAGCATGAAGAAGATGCCTCAAAATTGTCTTTTACAAATATAATTCATTTTTCAATATTACAAGTACAAATGAAAATATTATGAAGATTGACCATAGATACAAAATTCAAAAGTAGATCATCCTTGGTACCAAGATATTATTTTCTATCTACAAAATGAAATGTGCCCTAATAACTTAGACAAGTCTCAATGAAGAAGATTGTGTTTTGAAGTCTCAAAATACTTAACACTTAATACCTCTTTTTTGCACGTCTTTTGATCGACTTTGTTGGAATTATGGATAATGCGTTGTCCTAGATGGAAACCTTCTTGATAAAGAAGTACTTGATGTCAACATGATGATAATAATATGATTGTGGAACTAAGCAGATAACAGGTACAAATTTTTACAGAGGACGTGGACAGAGAAATGGCAGTTCAGTTATAGATGGATGTCAAAAGTGAAGTTTGAGAAAGTATACCCATTTCCTATGAAGAAGGGTCACATACATACGTTGTTCCTATGAACGAAATTCGTGTACATAATCTGACCCATTGAAAATTGGATACTATGGGTCATTACCATGGTAATTTCCCATAGTAATTGAAGCGACACCGTCTATTTAATCTCATCAAAAAATACCATCAACTTTACCAAAGGATTTACCTAAGGAAAAAGATATATAAGGAGATGGAGATCAAGGTGTTAAGTGTGCAAGTGAATAGCTATTCATGTGTGATCTGATCTGAAAGGGGTGTGCACTAGGAAGGAAGGAGAAGACTCGGACCTGAAAGATCTGAAGATATGTCGAAATATATGTTTGATTGATTTTCTTGTTAAGTAGCTAACAAATATAGAACTACTTAAATGCATTTTAAGTGATCTGTTATTTGACAGTAAGGTATGAGAAATATATGTTGTGTTTAAAGCAAAGGATTGATTCACTGATTTAAGATCTATACGCGAGTTTTATTCAGTAATTTCATGTACATATGGAGATGTTGTTTAGTATTGTCATGCATAAATTATGTGATAACGTATTTAATGTGTTGAAATATATACGCGGGTGTTTTGCATGGTAACTGTGTACATATGCTAATTTGTTTTGTGGATGTCACGTATATGCACTAGGGTTTGATTTATTGTTTGCTGATAGTTTATGATATATGTTATATTTGTTGTTGTCTATGAGTTTTGTCTTGATAAGCATGGTCTGTATCTTGTAGTGTTGATTGGGTTGATTAGATTGTGGCTTCGTATATTGATAAGTGATGATACTGCATTATGATCAGGTTTTCAACTTTTCAATGAGTCAATGTTGATGTATCTATTTTGATTCATTTTTTCAATGATTCAGTGACTGGCATAGTGATTTAGTTTGACAGTGTTTTCAATAGTCAGTGATTTGAGATCTATATGCAGATATTATGCAGAGGAAGCGTGTATATACACAGGTTCTTTGAAGAGCAGTTATTATATATTCTTAGGTTCATTTGTTCTGGTAGGCTTCTATATTCAATAGCTTGATGCTTCAGAGATTCAGTTGATCTACAATGATTCAATATTTAGTATGGTTTGGAAATATTATTGATGTGGGTCCAGTATGAAAATTTGATGAAAGGTGGCCTATAGGTTGTTTGATGATTTTTTAACAAGTGGGTCCAGTGTGAAACATTCTAAAACTTCATCCACAAGGTGATGAGGGTTGCAACCTTCAATGAAGGGGTAGAAACTCCCTTCTAGTAGGAGTTGGTAAACAAGAATATGGGATTGTAGCTCCCTTCTAGTGGGTGCTGGAGAATGACTGGAGTTTGTCGCCTCCTATAGGTGGGTGTCTACATGTTGGTAAGAGTTTGCACCAATACATGATGTGATGAAGATTTTATTTATATAATAAGAAAGAAGGCAAAGACAACAATAGCGGTGGTTTTCTCCCACATTGAGTTTTCACCTAAAATCCTGGTGTTGTATGTGTGTTGCTTATGTGCTGTGATTTATCTATTATTTACTTCTTTTTGGATGGTAAATGAATTAATAATGCAACGGTTAAATTAACTCACTGATGAAAGATATGACAAATTAAGTAAATTGGATATACAGTGTTTTCATTCACTAAAGTCATGTACCCACACAGGTTACATGAAGAACAATATTGTACAAAATTTTGAAGAGGAAATTGAAAGTTAAAGTGAATTAAAATATTGATTAACCCCCCCCCGCCCAACAACAAAGTTTTTCCTATCAAACTCCTTTTACATTGTGTAGAAGACCAAGCAACTAACATACTATTATATGATCCACTTTTTCTAATATGCACATTTGCGGCCATTTCGCTCTTAAATCCATAGCACATAGAATAATTAGAGCTAGTTTCTATTGGCCATATATCTTTAGGGACAACTACAAGTTTTTCCAAAGTTGTGAGGAATGTTAGAAAGCTACTGGAAGAGAAAAAAATTATGCACTACCTTTGCAGCCTGTCATTTGGAATTTCCCTTTCTATAAATGGGGACTAGATTTTATTCTCCCTATCAACCCACCTACATCTACTGGACATATTTTCATTCTAACTGCTATCGACTATTTTACAAAATGGACAAAAGCAATACCTTTAATAATGACAGAGATGAGAGGGTAATTGAATTTCTCACAAACAATATTTTTTCTAGATTTAGTTTATTGTTGAAAATAGTTTCAGATAATGAGCCAACCTTTAAATCCACTAAATTTACTCAACTTTATAAAAAATATTGAATTAAGTATTCTACTTACTCCACCTACTACCCGCAAGCTAATGGGAAGGTTGAGTCCACTAATAAAAATCCTCAAAAATATCATTAATGATAAGCCAAGAAAATTCCATTCTCTTTTAAATTATGCTCTATGGGCAAACATAATCATTGTTAAGTCTAGCCCTCAGTTATCTCCATTTCAACTAGTTTATGGCCGAGAACTTGTCATGTATGTCAAACTTGAACTAAATTCTTTACATTTAACATTGTAGGTTGAAGAGTTGAACTCTACTGATGTCCCTCAACAAGTGCTTTCTCTATTGGTTTTAGAAGAATAGAGAAATTATTCACTTAATAATTTGAAGTGTAGTCATCAAATTGTTAAAAAATATTTCAATAAAAAATAAAATAAACATTAGTTTCCAGGTTGGACACAAAGTTTTATTATGGGACTCTACTCACACTCAAAAAGGGAAACAATCAAAATTTCAAGATTATGGATAGTGCCCTTTGTAACTACTAGAAATAAATCTTATTTACTTAAAGATGATAACAACTGGCTATTTTCCTACACTACCAATGGGTCACACCTCAAACACTATATTGAGGTTGATAAAAAAATGAATTGATTGATTATGACTGCTATTTTTTATTGAGGTCAAGTCTTTGATAAAAAATGAATTGAGGTCAAGTCTTTCCTTTGAGTTATGGCTGCTATTTTATATTTTCTATGCATTAATTTATTTTTTTCTTTTGTTGCTTACTTGTTATTTTTGCTAGTCATTATTGAGTAGAATATTGTCTTCCCTAAATCTAGACCATTTATGATAAGATTGTTAGAATTTATTAGTTCTACAAATTTTGTACTAACACATTTTAATTAACTAAATCTATTAATGAGCAGGAGAATACAACGACTATTTGTTGGTATGCAAAATGATGCTATAATTACTCTTCAGCTCCCCATCATTTATTCTACATAAAAACATATCAGGTGATGCTTGATCCCATTTTCTCACATCTTATGCTTCATTTCCTTGCATGATAACTTGCTTACCCTCTCTCACTACTTCAAGATCTTTTATCACATGATCCCATAAATTCATAGTTTTGGCATGTTGCACATACTCCTCCCTATGAAGTCACCAAATGTTGAGCCACCTTCATAAATATTGTGCAAACCATTGCACTTCATCATGATTCCTCCTATAAAAAGGCACAAAAATTATAATTTAAAAACCAAGAATTTTAAGCCTTAATAGGTAAGGTCCCCTAGAGAAATAAGGAATACTCACATGACATCATTTTATAGTTTTAAGTTTTCATATCAGCATATGGTATTACAAGGAGTTATATATTGGTATCGTCATTGCATATGCATTTTAATGTGGTTTTAAGGCCTTAATTATATTAACAATATTAATATTATGCACAATTACTGCATGAAGTTGATAGCTAGAACATAACATGACGTCATTATGAGCATGCTTTTGTTGTGATTCCATGACTAGTTTTTGGTATAGTAAAATAATGAATAATTTCCTTGCTGGAAACTATGCTTCATAACATGGGTATTATATTTTTTAGCATGAAAACTATGTCTAAATTAAGGTTCAAATGTGAAAACATGAAAATCCTTTGACAAAGTTATAAATGGCATGAAAATATGCTTATAAAGTTTATTACCTAAATGATCAAATATAATAGGACTGTTAGTGCTTGGTAATGAACATACAATTTTTTGAATGATGTACAATACACCATGGTGAATATATTGTATTTTAATTTTGAATTATTCGTAACAACTAGTTTTCAACTGAATATATTCTATTTAATAAGTCAACCCCTAACAAATAATATTATATGAATTAATTATTTTTATATAATATTATTATATAAATTGATATCATTAAATTATTATTTTATAATATCGAAATTAAATAATTAATTATTACATAACAACTAGTTTCTAACTAAATATTGAATAATTAAACAAATAACTCCTTACCACTTTTTCTTAAATAATATTTTACTTTCCTTAGTAACGAATTTACCAATGGCTAACTCTGGGAAATGATGCATCCATGTTATTTATTCCTTCATATTGATTGGTTTCTCACCTTGTCCTGAGGATGAACCACATTAGTTGGTTCGAAACGTCGACCAAATCCTAACGATGTGATTAATCCAAAAGACTTATATCTACATTATGGATCACAAAAGTCTTAGATTTAACATGATTTTAATTCGTCGTAGCCCGAGGTTCACATCAAAATTATCAATCACATAAAGGTAGTTGGCAGAGAAGTCGCTAACCTACCTTTGTTTCCTATTTCAAAAATGGAATATCATGTGAAGAATTTGATCTCATAGACTCATTGGAACCCTAGCTTGGTGCTCACAACTTTCACGTGGGTATGAAAGAAATTTAGACTTACCTTTGTTGGTTAATGTTTCCTCACTACAAATTTTGGGTTTGTTTAAGTCTGTTAAGCATGATGTTATGAGTTAATCATGTTTCATTACTCCTTTTTCCATTGCTTCCCATGTTGTGTTACTGTTATGCATGCAAAAACTGAATGTCTCTACCCCTGAACAATTTTCTGTAGTATGAAAGCATTTTGTTTGCTCTCACACAAAGGCATGCAAGCCTTGCTACCATGTTATAGTTTTAGAAGTTGTCTCGACCTGGGTCTAGTATTTATTGTTAAAAAAAAAAAAAAAATCATACCCCTCAACAAAGGTGGTGACGTTATAACCCTGAATCCTAAATTTTTATAAATAAACTCACCGATCAATCAACTGCCCAACCCACTTTTTTGCCTCTCGGAGATGGGAACATTATCATTTTATTCTTTATGCAATGCAAGGTTTTACTCAAACTACCTATGTTGTCTCAATGTACATCCGCAGAATCTGCCATGCCATTTTGGCATCCCACCATGCAAGTTCAGAAAGGGTTTTTTGTCACCTTGTGGTTTTAATTTTTATTTGACTTATTCATAATATTTCGAGGCCCACTCAACGCACACCCCCATGAGGTTTTTTAAGTGTCAAATTAATTTGAAATTTACCACCCTAGAAAGTCAAAATAACCATTTGTTGATAGTGGTTGCACTCTGCACACCATATTTACCACTTTACATTTTCTACATTGAGACAATATCCCTTACCTTAAATCTTCCTCAAATTCAAGAGCATTCAAATGAATGCTTTCCTTGCCTGACAATTTTTTAAGCCTATCCATGGCTTGCGAGTTACATTGGGCAAAGAACAAAAAGCCCCAGTCCTAAGCTCACCCCCAAGTGACCAAAACTTATTGTTATAAGAGTTATTTTCAAACAAGATAGCTTCCCTTACCTCTTGTTGACAACTTCATTCTTACATGGGTTTATAATTCTTTCCCAACCATGTATCCATGTGCCCTTCTATGCAAATATCCATGACAACAATGAAGCAACGAAAAAAAAAATTAGAATATTATTTTCTAATTTGCATTTGTCCAGTCACAAATATTCTATGTAGTTACGACTATAATTATTGAGATATACCTTATGTATATTGTGTTTTCATATACATCCAACAATGCTTCGACTTGTAACGTAAACAATTGGGAAATATCTCAGAATAGGTTGCCTTTATAAGCATACTACAAAACCATTTATATCACTCTTTGCACACAAGTTCATGATGTTTTAATAAATAGTCTACGCAGGCATGAAAATGTTTCATGTATTGTGTCATCTTTATTCTATCAACAATGTTGTCCAAAACACTCTTTCTCGTTGCATGCATAAACAATTCCCTCCCCTATTAAACATATTTTCCTTTGTGCGTGTTTTCAAAACACTTCAGCATTTACGTGAAACATGATTTTAGATAGTCCTTTATTTTGTTGATTACTTATTTATGCTCAAGAGTTAATGGATGCATAAAATATTTCCTTGGTCATAATGTACAATGAGTTTCTTTAGCAAAGGTTCTCAAGGCAACTGAAGCAGACAAGCTAGAAGAACAAATCTATCATGGAGAGAGAACAAAAAAAAGAGAATAAAATTTTCCATACACTTTGATGTAGACTTCGAGGAGTTCAATTTATTGACTCAGACAAGCCATTTAACCTCGAAGGTCCTCCCCCTCTTCCCACTCTCCACGATTCATAAAATGTACCTTTCTCACATCCTAGCATCATGGAAATCCAAAAACCCCATTTACCTCAACAATAACCATTACAACATGATGGTTAGGAGTCTAACCTTGCCAAGTTGAAATCCAGTTTCACACATTGGCCTATTGTTTCACATCACTCAATGATTATTGTTCATTGGATACCTTCTGCATTATCTCATGCCACATATTTATGTGCCAATCAACCCCTTGGTTCACCTGCTCATGTTGCTTTTGGAAATTTTCATATGTCATTCATGCCTGCACATACACATACTGACATACCAAGAGTAGAAGGAGAGGGGAGGAGGGGAATCTCCTTCAAGACATGCATCTAGAGGTACAATGAGAAAAATAGAAATTAAAAAAAAAAAAAGTCCATCCTATGTAGCTATCCCTAGCGGACTTCCTAAGTTGACATGAGTTACTTATTTTATCATGATGTTTTTTACATGACTTAGACATATTTCATACTACGACACATTATCATGTTTTTGAGACAATGTATTATATTTTGACAATGTTATATATTTTTTGATGACATTATTACTTGACATACTTGTTCATATATGGTGGTGGATAGTGTGATGCTTCATGTGAATGATTTCTATGGAGATAGTATTTCTTGATGATGTCATATCTACATATGTTTTGCTTCCCTGGGAGTTACAAGGTTTGATGAAAATATTTTATAGCCATAACCGGGCCACCACCTACGAACATAATTTAAATTAATTAAAGACTCGTTTTACAATATTTGTCCCAATTTTTAAAAGGAAAAAGGAGTTTAACATAATGAGGAGATTACTTATACAACAATTGTGCTCTTCAACTTCCCAAGGAGAATATAAAATAAATTTGAGGGCACAGAAGGAGAGGATGGAAAAGAATAGTGAGGAGAGGTATGCATAAGTTTTAAAGTTGTCATTTTCCTCTTCTAAATTTATTCTTGAGTACAAGGGCTTACCTTTTTTCATGACAACAGAAATCCTTCAAGGAGAGACAAACATACAGTGAACACATCAATTTATGATCCTTTGATTAAGGTTACTTTTTATTTCTTGCATAATTTTGTGTTGTTAGAAGGTATGAAATATGTTATATCAATGCTAACTAGTACACTTTTTGTAGAATATTTTCTTGATTCAATCTTATCGAAAGAGTCCAATTTTTTTTACCCATATTGTCTTACATAATTTTTGACATTAAAGTTTCTATGTATGAGTCTTTAACATCTTATACATTTTAGAATTTCTTGTCGATCTAGATTCTCGCAGGAATTACCCAAAACAATATGTTGTACTCCTATCTCATTAAGAAAATCATCATTTGACAACTTCATCCTTTTGGCATATATCTCCAAAAAAAAATTATTTATGTTATTTAATTTGATGAGTAGATCTACTGACATTTGTGGTTGAAATTGTAAGCTAATTTATGTCATTTTTCAAGACACACTCATGTATTCTTATGGCTAAAAAAGTATTATTCTAAAATCTTCCCAGAGTTTCGCCTATTAGTTTTTCGAAGGAAAAAAATGGTGACTTTATTTATCAAGATAAAAAAATAAAAATAAAAAAATAAAATAAAAAAAATAAATTACATTTTCCATATACACATCTAAGTGTGTATTCATGATGGATCCATGTAGATCCATATTGTCGGAAAAAAATAATGGCAATACATCCCAACAAAAATGTTTTCAACTAAAACAAAAGTAACCCTTGTAAGATGCTAGAAAGTCCATCTATAAAAGTTCACTGCCAACCAATATAAACAATGTAGACAACCAAAAACACTAATATCAGAGTGTATATACTATATCAAATATACATAAAATAAAATAAAATTGAATATCAGTGGAAAGTAACATGCAAAGCAGTTAGAGATATAAACTAGATATGAACCTCGGGGGAGTCCATAAAAGGACAATAATAGTACTAATAATGAGTATCATTAAATCTTTCTTCAATTTACCATATCCTTGCAACCATTTGAAGGCCTTCCATAGAAATTTGATTTGCCTCGTGGTTGTATTCCTAAAAATATGAGAGCAAGAGAAATCAACAAATAAGTGTTTTAATCTTAATAAATCCTCCAAAATGTGTATAAGATGTAAACAATGACACTGTTATATTTCATTAATTCAATTGACGACCAATAAAGAGTCACCAAAAACATGTAAATTGTCACATCCCTTTTCCTTTGAAAATTCCATAAGAGAGCGATAAACAAGCAACTCAACCAAATTGTTTGAACACCTCCCAATACCTATGTATACTTTGAAGAAGTGTTGATAGATAAGAACAAGATAAAACATCCACCATGCATGGAATCATTCCCCTACGCAACCCCATAAAAATAGAGACAAGAACACGAAATATCAGGCTCCTCCAGAATAGGAGATTGATTTTTGGGAATAGAAGTGGACTGTGAAAAATGGCGTAGAATGGCGATGTTGAGATTTTGCTGTTTGAGTCAAATAGGCAAAAATCTCTGAAGGATGACAACAATAGGGATTCAGTTCCTAGATTAGCTCCAGGTTGTTGGGAGGGAGTTAATGCCTCCTATATTTGATGTGAGGGAGTTATGAGGTTGTTAGATTCTCTATTCTATATAATAGGCAACCATTCGGATGGTTTGCTAAGAGTGTGTGAGGATTTCTTGATGTAATCTCCAATATTTTTTTGATTAATATATTCTTGATGCCTATGTTTGGTGGACGTAGCCCAGATTGGTTGGGTGAACCACGTTAAATATTGTCTTATGTGTTTGATCTTCTGCTGTGTGTTTTAATTGATTTGCTGCACCTGATCCAACCATTGGTATCAGAGCATGTTGGAAGTGCTGGTGTGGGTCTAACTGCTAGAGGTGGAGCGCTGCCTGTGGAAGCTTACTGTTCAAACTGCCTGGAGAACGCCTGTCCGCCTACGTGTGAATACTGATGGTGGAGTACTGCGTGCATGGTCTAGGCGTTGGAGGGAGCTGTCACGCTGTGTAAGGTGCTATTGCTGCGTGGATCTCCATTGAGCATGCTGTTGCCGGAGCTGTTTACGTGCTGAATTGGTATGTTGAACTGGTGCGCTATTTTTACATATTGCGGGTGTTGTTAATTCATGCTGGTGCTTAAGAACATTGTTGGTGTTTTATAAACCTGGTGCGAATTACATACTGGTGTTTTATTATATGGCGGGTGCGTAATAAATTTCTGGTGCATATTTGAATTGAGTTGCACGCATTTGAATTATTAAGTGGTCCGTATTATTAAATGGCGCGTGGACTGTTTCATATCATTTAAAGGTGCGGGAGCAACCATGGAAAAACCGTCAATTAAGAAACACCAAACTCGTATTTAACACGTTGGAAAGAGACAACGGAATTTGTGAAGAGCGTAGGCATTCCAATTTTTTTTTAGATACTTTACATCTAAACTTTTTGAAAGCATAAACAGAGTCGTAGACATTCCAAATGAATCGTATGCATTTTTGGTTTGATATTCCACATGAATCGTTAAAGTTTTCATGTTAATGGAATAAAGGCTCTTAAAGTTTTCATGTAAGTAGTGCCTTGGGAAGCCATATGGTGGCAGTGGTTGTATTGTAGTTCACAGCAAAATATTTTTCTTTTAAAAAACAAAGGCAGAGGCAGACATTGTTTTTTGGTGAGAAGTACAAACCGCAGATTTTCTTTTTTTTTAAAACAAGGCATTGGCAATTTTTTTTTTTAATTGCTGGTTGGATATTGGAGATTATTGTTTTTTGCTGATACAAGATGGCCAAAAATCAAAGTGCCCGGTTCGAAATTAAGAAATTCAATGGCAAGAATAATTTTGAAATCTGGAAGGTGAAGATGCACGATCTGCTAGTTCAACAAGGTGTGGCGAAAGCACTGTTGGGGAAAAACAAAAGACCTGCTTCTATGACGGAGGATGAATGGGATGAGATGGATGCTAGAGCTCTGAGAGGAATTCGGTTATGTCTGGTGGACGATGTTCTGTTTAACATTGTGTCAGAGAAAACCGTTGCAGGCCTGTGGTCGAAGCTTGAGAAGCTCTACATGACGAAGTCTTTGACAAACCGAATTCTCCTGAAACGGCAACTTTACAGTTTGCGGATGAAAGAAGGTACCTCAATTGTTGATCACTTGAATGTTTTTAATACCTTATTGGTGCAATTAAACAGTTTAGATGTAAAATTTGATTCAGAGGATAAGGCGATAACTTTATTATGTTCTTTACCTGAATCCTGGGATCATTTTGTTACTTCCATAAGTTTTAGTACATCAGATATTCTTGAGTTTGACGATGTTGTTGGAGCCTTGTTGGCTGAGGAGATGAGGAAGAGGTCGAATGCAGACACCTCTACATCAGAGGTAATGATGGCCAGAGATCGCTCACGAGAGAGAGACTCCGGGGAAAAGCATAGTGACTCTTGCTCCAAGTCCAAAGGGAAGAAGCCAAAGGTGAAGTGCTGGAATTGTGGCAAGGCTGGACATCTGAAAAAGGATTGCTGGAAGCGAAAGCAGGCTACTAAAGAAGGCTCTTCGACAGAAAATAAGGAAGCCAACACCACAGATACGGGTTCAGTATCAGGTTCAGGTATGAGTGATGAGGTATTGTCTGTTAATGCTTCAAAACATGATCAACATTGGTT
>APFE031096414.1:4097-49938 GCA_000404065.3 Pinus taeda
TAAAATCATATCTTTATTGATAATTATTAGAGTATTTCTTTTATTTCAAAGTGCTCACAATAATTTTGAAAGGAACCGAAGAATATTGTTGTTAATTTGTTACTTGTGTTTATTAAGGACACTGATAAAAATTATTGTTGGTATTATATCTATATTTATGAAAAGATATTTGGTACCTGTGTTTGTTAATAGATATCAACAAGAATTATTACTAGATATATATTTCATACCGGTGAATTAAATTGTTTGTAACAAAACCTATCTTAAGTAGGTTGTTAACCTATGATTTGGTCATGTTAGGACTATGAGAATTACTAAAGGAAATTTTAGTCCCAGAATTATGAGGAAAGGTTACTGTTGAGCACCGGGGAATCACATAATATCACTAGTTGAGTCATGGGTAGAACGATAACTAGAAGACCAGATTAAGTTGCGTTTTGGTTTCTCTATGTCAAGGAGAGAACCCTACAGAGAAATAGCCCCGAAAAATCTTGGGTAACTCAAAGAAGTCAAGGACTGGGTCGGGCTATGTGTTCCAAATTGTAGGAAAAACTCTGCAATCAATTAACATAAAAATGCTGGTGCATAAAAATCAAGCTTCGTTGTAAAATCGTTCAATTGTAGGTACACTAAGTACAATGGAAACTAACTTGATAACCAAAAATCTCTAACTCATCTCAAGTAAGCTAGGAATGTTTGTGAAGCATTTTTGGCTTTGCATAGCAGAAATAATTAGAGAAATCTCAATACACAATTGAAATAAGGAAGCATAGTACATAACTTAAAGCACGTGTATATAATACTCTGAAAAACAAACTCGGATACGAGTGATTAAAAGGGCATTAATGATGACGGGAGAGGCAAATGGCAGGAGGTCGAGCCACATGGCAACCCGCGTCCCATTCCATGCCAATTTATGGCACAAAACTGTCAACATGCAGGCATAATTATGATGGTGCTCAGGTCGAGACAGCAGTAGCAGGGTTAAAATCATGGCGAACACAGACCAAAACACTTTCTCTGCCTCTCCACTTAGATGTTCTTGCCCCCCTTAAGCTGAGGAGCCGAACTTCCGCACAGTTACAAGGAATCGCTATTGGCTTATTAGCTATGTGGATTTGGGAGATGGATTCCATTTCATCCAAACCACTCAATGCAATCTGAATTCTGCCCAGAACTCTCCTACGTCCAGGCTCAATAATAACAACAATCCCAGAGTGGATTATTCCTCACCAGGCCCTCATCTTGATTTTATCTTTGTCATCCCAACCCAAGAGTTCAATTGCCATTCTGTTGGCCACGCCATGACACGAACTCGCCATAGGATGTGGAGTAGACGCGATAGCAGTTGAGGACGTAACACTCACCTAGCCTTGACGCCCATCCCCAAACCAAAGACCCTTTCATCCACCCCTTCTTGTACTCAGTCTAGTGGTCATCTCACTGGCCATTACCTGCACACACGCAGGGCAGAGGATGAGCACATAATTATGAGGCCAGAAGAGTGAATGCGGCCTTCCAAATGACTAGCCCTCTTGATGCCCCTGACCCCTCTTATCACATTTCCCAATTCCGTTTTCAGAGCATGCTGAATCGTCCCGCCATCATCGCTACCATCATTGTGGATTTCAGTGAAGATTTGAGTCAGTAGGAGGAGCTTGCTACTCAAGGAACTAAACCAGAGGAAGAGTAGACTTGCACTAGAGGGAAGGCTGAGAAGACGCGAGATATGGGAGATGGCGAAAAGGAAAAGATAGCCTTGCTCAGGCACAAGGCTGGACATGGTAGCACCCTGCATGGCGAGGACTTGGATGGTGGCTAGCATGCAAGCGTTGGATGCTCGGGCAGCACACAGGAGGTCGTTGACAGAGGTGGTGGCACATTCGCAGAGTTGGTGGAGGGGAATGACTACAACTGTGGTATCGAGGAAGAGCTGGTGGACTGGGCAGACTACAGTTGTCGAATTGTGGAGGATCCTCCACCAGATGCCTAGTGGGCCCCGCTTGACAAATGTGCTATCCAGGTTCAGTCTAGTTGTTTTCCCAATGAATTTTCATTCCACTTGTTTCATTTTGGTTGAATCACATTCAGGGCCGTTGTGTGGGCTTAATACGTCTTTGTTAACGATCTGGGACTGCTACGTGGGCATTGAATATGGCTACTTTCGGACTGGTTTCCCCTCAGTGGGCAGTCATATCTTTTGGTTCACTAGTTCCATACTGATATAACTTTGTTCAGCACCATAGAGGCCAACGCCTCGCGGTATTTTTACCTTTTTTATTAATAGATTAGCATTACTTAGAAAAAAATGCTCTGAAAAACAAACCATACTATGGGAAAGCGAAAAGGAGAAACATCTCACTTAATTTAACACGGGAATATATATGAATATACTGAATACCCAAAAAATTAACTAAAGTATAGTGAAACAGAAGATGACCCAGATCTTATATACAGTACGAATGTAGATACAAAACTTCCAAAACAACCGTCATGAAATATAGTTCAAAGAGGAGGAGTTTCACCTTTGAAGCTTAATGTTATCCAATGTTGCATAAATACGAGGAATGCTCTAACCAACATCCCCAAGAGTCTGTGCCTCCTGCGCATTATATATATAAGGCCTACTACTCTGATTCTGTGGACAATCTCTAAGGTTCTCTTTACTGCATGTCCAACACTTTAACCAACTAGTATCCTCAACTCTATGTTGTTGATGTCACCCATGTCCCTGTCTAGCTACATTGAACTTCTTTTGTGGTGCCACATTTTCTTTCTCGTCTACATTCTGAGGCCTTGTTCTTTTCGGTTTCCATTTACCTTTACTTTTTCCTTATCCTTTCCATCCTTGTTGAGATTCATTCTTACACTTTGATTGTTCATAAAAATGTTTCAATTTCCCAAGAAATTCTTCAAGTGACCGAGACTTGTGATATTGAATCCAATCTCTAAACACTAATGAAAATCTACTCACAAATCACTGAAATTTAACCGTCTCATCTTTAAGATACGATACATAACTCAATAGATCTAGGAACTTCATTGTGTACTCTTCATCTGCCATTGACCCCATCTCTAGCTTATAAAACGCTTTGGCCATACTATTACAGTACCTTTTTGAAAAGTATTTATTCTTGAAAAGCCTCTTGAAGTCATGCCAACTCAAGTCATCGATTCTGATGTCTCTAACCCGCTTCACATATTCTCACTAGATGTTTGCTTTACCTCTCAGGCTAAAGATAGCTACCCTGGCCTTAATATTATCTATGAAATTATGCAACTCAAAGAACTTCTTCATCCCAAGTATCCAAGCCTCTACATCTTCCCGCTTCTTCACATCTCCATCAAAAGTAGGTGGCTTTGTTCAAGTACCCGCTATCACTTCTCCTATAAGGATGATAACAATGATGATCATGTTTTCTGTCCGAACTAGAACTAGAATAGTACTTGCATCCATGACCTCTATTATCCAGAGTATCCAACAACCTAACATATCTAATAATGTCATCTTTATATGAAATGTGACCACCATGAGACCTACTTCCATATGCCTCATTATTTTTTTCCTCTTGTCCATGGCTTATCCAAAGTGGCCCTTGCCGCTGCAATTTTGACAAACTTTGAATAAGTATTGCATTAACTTTTTCTCATTCCTCTTGTGCCTGCATGATTTTGTCATTGTCCGCCTTACAACTCCTTATTTCTTCCTTCAAGATCCTAAATGTGTCTGCCAAATCAGAAGAGTGCCCAACACCACACTACTCATCTGATTCATAAGAAAAGTCTTTGTAGTCTACCATCTTGCTAGTCATTTTGATCTCTTTCCTACAAAGAATACTATTTCAGCTAAACCAAACAACAATAAACTAACGTACCTTAGCATAATTTGGGGAGGATATATCATCTGCAAGATCATAAAATTAGCGTGATACATGTATATCATAATCATAATAGCATATAGACATATAATACATAATCACATAATCATGTAACCATCAGCCTAGCTAGTCTAGTCCAGTCATCAGTGCATGACCATATCAACTACACATATCATGACCTCATGCATGACAACAACAACCATACCGATGCGCACTAACAATATGCAAGCATAAATAGCATGTAACCAATCATGCACTCATGACAACATACTTCATAACAACAACATCCTCTTTCACATGACGGCATCACTACAACCATGACTGACACCATGAACATGCAACAAGCACAAAGACCCCAAGGATGATTAACACACATGCAAACTACATGAATGCATGACCGATGCACATCGCCCATCCAGTCTGAGGGGTGAACCATGCTTTGATACCACTTTGTAATACCCTCGTCCCACATCTACCTCAATAACCAGCCAACTGGGGTAAACATGTGACGAGAGTCTACTATGATTAGATTCAACCTCCTGTGTGACCTTAAGGAAGTGGAATCGATGGAACACAACATAAAGACCTTCCACGTCAGTTAGAAGACCCATGAGAATCATCCCAAAACTTCAGTCAACTAGCCCCTAGTTTCGGTAAGGTTTTAGGCCTCTTGACCTCTAGACGTTCTCATGTTATAGGCCTGTCAACTTCCATGAGGCTCTCATGGCAAGGTATGCCAAGGTCGAGGGACTATTTTTCTCAGTGTCGTGCCAGCCTCCCCAAGATTTGAGCCACTTTTTCAGGCCCAAAGCCTAGGTCACTTCCTATAATTCAATAACACCTTTAGAACAGTGATATAACAAGGAAGCAATGATGCAAAACCAAGTACTTGAACAAGTCCTTATCCAGGCAATGACTAGCCACGACAAACATTTTGTCAAACATATCACAAATATGTAATATACATGTGTAAAAAACAGATTTAAGCATAGGGATCTCATACTTATCTCAGAATCATTAAGAATCATTATTCCCTCATATAATTTGTTACATTATCATCTATTAGGTCATAGATACATTTTCCATTAATTTACAAGTAAAAACATGATGAGAGTTGTACATAGCCACTGTCATAAAATACATACGTGACCGACATAATAGAAGTAGAAATACCAATGAAATCACAACCATATGACCCACATATAAACCAATATGACACTCATAGAAATACAAGGAGAGATGTCCTCATATTGATGATGAAAAATCCAAACCTGGGATGGGACTACCACGTTCCACCTAACCATAGAATGGCTGAGCCAAATCTCTCTTCACCCATTCACCCTCATGCCATATTCCAAGCATGAATCTGAGACTCAAACTAAAAGAACCAACCAAGGCATCCCGAGGCTAAATGATCGAGGTGGATATTGGCAGCCAAACGCCTATTCCACTTGGACCCTCAACTCTATCTATTTCAATTTTTCAATTTTCTTAGTTGTAGCATAATCTCGTATTTTTGCCATTTTTTTAGGTCGTGAACTTCCGGAGCTATTTTAAGGCTCTAAGCGATGTTTTTAGGGAAAGCATAGAGACCAAAAATGTCTCAATATAATTTTCATGTTTGTTTTCGGCCTCCTCTTCGGGATCTTCGAAACAAGGTATTATGATAGTCAAATAGAGATCATATGCCAAAGTTACGACCTCGGGAAGTTGATGTACCAATTTACCCAAACGGGGTCCATAGTTTTGGTGCTTCATCTCCTAGGTTTAGGTTTTTGGATGTTTAAGGTTTTCCATTGTTTCTCAATAATAAATAAACCTTTGAGCCCCAATGTAACATAGTTTAGAAGCAAGTAGCGACCACATTTATTATCAGAGATAAGCTACCATCACCCAAGCTAATTTATTTCCATTCTATTTGTAAACATATTTTAGTATTTTATATTAATGAAATGAAGTGTTATTTTTGCTGCAACTATGTATTTATGGTTATATATGTGATTTGTTGCATTCATGTTTTAGTTTGGATCAGTGGTATTAGAGCGGTATGTTATTTCTCTATTTTTTTTTTTTCATGTCCCCAACAAGGTTGGGATATAAGGAGTTAGGGTCCAAACTAGTTGAACCTTTGCAAGAAAAACCTCGCAAATTGTGACGTCCTCACATGGTCGAAGAGAAGAAAGACGAGGGGGTAGGAGATCCTTTCAAAATCTTGCTCGAAGAAGCCCTCGAGCGACAGACGAACATGATGATGGACAACCCAGATCCTTCAGCGGCTACCCAAAGGGGATGCATATTTTTCCAGCAACCATGCTGGAAGCACCACACCCTTTAAGGTACAAGTTAACTTTGACATCCCCGTATTTGAAGGACAGATAAATGTCGACGTCATAGATAAATGGCCAAATCTGCTACACGAATATTTTTATGTTCATGATTTTTCCAACTAGAAAAATATTACTTTTGCACTTCTCAAACTCAGCCCTCATGTCAAGGACTGGTGGGAAACTTACTGTGAGAAGAAGGATGAAAGTACACCGTCACTTTTTTCAGCTGCACCCACTTGGAATTTGTTCTGGGATGCCATCAAGGAGTCGTACTACCTTGTAAGGAGCTATTAGGATAGATACATGTTGGGTGCTAAAAGATGTCTTTTAAAACTCCTAATTACCTCACATTAATTATCAACCTGGGTAAGTCCTTTTGTTCCAAGACTGTACACAATATGTGCAAGCTATAAATCTAGAGAGTAATGATTTAAAATAAGTTATTAGATTCAATACAAGAGTAAACGGATGCAATCGTAAATCTGAAGCTTGTAACTTTAAGGGAAGTAATTCATCTAGGCATCATGATTCAATCCCAAACAAAACCATAATTCAATCTTAATCAACCAATTCAAATGATAATCAACCGAGAGCGTCGTCGCATTAACTGAGCTCTTTCAGATAGACTTAAACTATTGGACAAAAGGAAAGCATTTGATCTAATCAATAACACTCTATCCTTTAATTAACCAGAAATGATTCTTTAACTAATGACTAATTCAATCCATGACATGAATAAATAAAACCAATTAGAATTGTGCATTAATGAAATGAATATCGGAAATCCAAATTAACGAAAGTATATCAACTGCAAAGCTATAAATCAAAATAAACTTGCAGGAAACAGAAAAGTATAAAACAAAGAATAGTAGTAAGATCCAGTAGAGACTGGGCCCTAGCCACCAACGAATACTGCTTAGCTACTTCAGAATATCCAAATGAACAACAATGCAAGTTATATATTAATCATCAAATTCGCATGTCATTACAATACGATCTCATTCTTCAGAATCATGCTTCTGTAAATTAAAATTACAATTGAAGTAAAAGGTGAGAGATCGCTTTCTTCCTTTAGTTTTCCCCTTTATAGTCAAAAGGAAAAAGATAAAGGTGATCCCTCAGGATTAGGAGATCCTGAGGGATTCACAACTAAATGTTATCTTCTGACAATTCTTTCATCTTGTGGTGATCCTCTTGATTCGTTCCTTTGTTCAACCACACACAACGTGCCTCATTTCCCTTGATTATCTTTTGATGTTCTGAATTTGGAACATCGGTTGTTCCATCTACTAATTTTCTACATAAAAAGCAATGGGAGTTAGTTTGGACGTCAAATCGTATAAAGAGCAGTTTCGTTCATCCCTTATCAAAATCCTAGCAATATGTTATTATATCATGGCACAAAATGGATAAGAAAAGAGGAAAAAGACAGTGTAATCAAGAGTAAATACATACCTATCACACGGTTCAACATACTCCCTTGCATATCGTATTTCATGTCCTCATGAAAAATGAATAGTTCCTACGTAATTTAGTTAAGGAGTAAGCTGGAAAGAAGGTTTCTTTATTAGGCCTAAAACCATGATGTTTTGCCAGAATTGCAAAGGCTACCTTTTCTTGTCCTTCAGGAAACTCATAGTCAGACCGATATCCTTCAGGAGGGTGCCAAATAATAGGGCTCCTGTATCGACATCCCAACCAATATAGTCCTTCTCTTAGGAAAATATTGTTGTATGTGACAAACAGCATGCAGTAGCTTTGAAGTTCCTATAGTTAAATGGTTCTCTTTTCTTGACACTATTAGTTGAGAATGTCCATCTCATCTTGGATGCAATCAAGGATCTTTCTTGAATGGAGAGGAAATATGTTGTTCCTTTTTGCAAAACTTCCTTATGTATGGGCCCTAAAATTTTAATCACGCCCTCTTGTGTCATCATCCTTTTATGTTTAGCAAACAGTTTCAAAGGGTGAGTAGGTCCACTCCTTACCCAGAGATCCAACCCATGTTCCTATCATTGGAACGAATTATAGGCCTTAATCCACTGAAGTTGATTAATTGCAAAAGAGATAAAATCCTAGAACTAAATGTTCACAACAAAAGGGCTAGGATTCTTATCCACTTCTTCTTATAATATGAAATTATGAATATAAGATTCACAAAGAAGTCGTTGGACGTTTGCCCCATGTTCCTTATAGCAACTTATAAATTCTTCAGTTTTCATTAATTCGATTAGCTTGCCAGCTCTTACGCTTTAATCTATCATCAAGAAGTTGTCTTGTTAAAGATCATAAGTTAAGGGTATTCACTTGCTTCAATAGAATCCATAATTCTTGTTCTCATAAAAGTATTGTACTTCATGCCATGAAAGGGAATCAAAAAAATGGGGTTGAGATGAGTTAGGAATAATCCCGCAAAAGGAAGGAGGTGCCGTTCAATAGAAAAATAATTCAAGGAAAAGGGTATTATTAAGGAAACACAAAACTTCACAAGAAGAAAAAATGTTGTTCCAAATATGGAACAACAGTTGTTCAAAAGTGGCAGCAACAAAACACGCTAAGAGAAAAAAAGTGTTGTTCAAAAGTTCAAACAACAAACAAAAAAAAGTGTTGTTCCAAAGTTGGAACAACAGCTGCTCAAAAGTTTGAACAACAACTCGCAAAAAGTGTTGTTCCAAAGTTGGAACAATAAACACGCAAAAAGTGTTGTTCCAAAGTTGGAACAACAAACATGCAAAAAATGTTGTTCCAAAGTTGGAACAACAAAGACGCAAAAAAAACAAAAAAAGGTGATGTTCCAAAGTTGGAACAGGAAAGACGCAAAAGGTGTTGTTCCAAAGTTGGAACAGCAAAAATGCAAAAATGTGTTGTTCCAAAGTTGGAATGGCAAAAATGCCGAAAATTGTTGTTCCAAAGTTGGAACAACAAAAACACATAAAAGTGTTGTTCCAAAGTTGGAACAACAAAAACACAGAAAAGTGTTGTTCCAAAGTTCGAACAACAAAAATGCAGGAAAGTGTTGTTCCAAAGTTGGAACAACAAAAATGTAGAAAAGTGTTGTTCCAAAGTTGGAATAGCAAAAACACAAAAAAGTGTTGTTCCAAAGTTAGGATAGTAGACAAACATAGAAAAAACACAGAAAATCAAATCAACAATCATATTTACAATTTTTACAAAAAGAAATAACCTTATACAAAAATGCATTTGCTGAAGGATTGCCTTCTGCAGCTATAAATTGAATGGTGGAGTCCTCGTGTATCTACTGGTAAAAAATTCTCTTGTAAGTGGTTTTTGGTAGAGGCACACACGATGCTCATTTGCTTTAAAGGAAAAACCAAACCCATCAATGGTGGCCAATATAAGAGTGCCATTGTCATGCACTTCCTTTATTTCATAGGGGCCTATCCACCTAGTTTGTAGTTTACCAGGGAATTCTTGAAACCTGGAATCGTAAAGAAGTGCCTAGTCGCCCTCATGAAATGTCTTTTTCTTAATCGGGGAATCGTGCTATTTGGCTCTTTGTTGTTGAATGATTGCAGTATGTTGTACAGCCAATAGTCAAATTTCATCTAATTCATTTATTTATTGTAGTCTTTTAATCTGGGCTTCAGTTAAATCCAATCCCACCTCATGGGCTATCCTTAGTGTTTGTATCTCAAATTCTATGGGGAAAATGGGTTCCTTACCAAATACCAACTGATATGGAGAGTGTCCAGTAGTGTTCCTCCAAGTCGTGTGATATGCCCACGAGGTCTCTGGCAGTCGAGTAGCCCAGTCTCATCTATGCGATGAGACTATCTTTGTTAGAATAACTTCAATTACTTTGCTGGTACTCTCCACCTGCCCATTCACCTGCGGGTGATACGGAGAGGTAATTCTATGCATAATGTGATGATTCTTTAGTGTAGCAGTGATCTTGTGGCCTACAAATTGTGGCCCTCAATCAATAATTACTTCTCTTGGTAAGCCATATCGGACAAAAATTTTGAAAAGAAAATTAATCATTGTTTCCTCTGTTGCTCTTGGTAATGCTACTACCTCCACCCATTTAGTCATGTATTCTATTGCAACCAATATATATGATTTTTGATTGGATGATGTGTTGATTGGCCCGACAAAATTTAATGCCCAACGCTCAAAGGGTTCTATCAACAACTGTGGATTCAAGGGCATCTCATCAGATTGGCTAGGTCAGCCCACCCTTTGGAAACTATCGCATGCCTGGACAAATTTTTTAGCATCCTTAAAAATCGTGGGCCAGTAGTAGCCCGTTTGTAAAATTTTATGTCTTGTTCTGTGGTCTGCAAAATTTCCACTGCAAGGTCCATCGTGGCAGGATTTTAAGATATCATAAATTTTGTCTTCCCTGATACACCTGTGGATGTGCATATCGGCCCCTATGTGAAAAAGGCATCCTCTGATATAGGAGAACCGAGTGCTACGCTGCACTATCAATTTCCTTTCTTTGGGTGTCAGATGTTTGGGCAGTTTTCCCACTACTAAATAATTTGCCACATTTGCGTACCATGGTGTTTTTATAGCCACAACAAATAGTTGTTCATCCGGGAACTAGTCTTCTATCACCACTGCATCGTCTATTCTTGGCACTCGTGAGAGGAAGTCTACCACAAGGTTTTCCCTCCCTAGTCTATCCCTTATAGTTATGTCAAATTCCTGCAAAAGTAGTAACCAACGTGTCACTCTTTCATTCGTAATGGGTTTATTAGCTAAGTATTTGATATCAGAGTGATCAATATACATAACTACAGGGTATCCAGTTATATAGTGTCTAAATTTGTTAATAGCATAAATAACAGTTATAAAATCCTTCTCTGTTACTATGTACTTCAACTTCGCAGAAGTTAAGTTTTTGCTAATGTAATATATAGTGTATGGTTTCTTGTCTTCTTCTTGGCCAAGAAATACTCTAATGGTTGTATCTGACACGTCTGATGAAATCTGGAATGATATATCCCAATTCGGGCCTCATAATACTAGTGTTGTTGATACTAGCCGTTTTAAATATGTAAAGGCAATGTCACATTTATCAGTCCATATAAAATCAATATTTCCTATCAAGGCATATAATGGTGCAGCAATTTATGAAAAGTTCTTTGTAAATCTACGATAATATCTAGAAAATCCCAGAAAACTACGTACCTTCGTTTGAGTGTAGGGAGTAGCTAATAAGAGGATTACCTATATTTTTGTTGGGTCTACTTGAATTCCAGCTGCTGAAATGTAATGCCCAGGATCAGGCCCTCTGTCATCATCATATGACACTTCTAGTGGCTTAAGCATAGCCTAGTATAAATACACCACTCCAATACTTTCTCCAATGTCTGTAGTGCTTGCTCGAAGTCATCTCCATAGGGTGTGAAATTGTCCATGTACACTTCCAATCCTTCATTTATCAAGTCTACAAAAATATTGAGTATGGCTCTTTGGAATGTAGCAAATGCATTGCATAATCCAAAAGGTAATACCTTGTAAGCAAACGTTCCCTAGGGGCAGGTAAAAGTATTCTTATCTTGGTCTTTGGGGGAAATTTGGATTTGGTTGTAGCTACTAAAGCCATCCAGGAAAGAGAAGAATTTATTTCCTGCCAATGTATCTAGAACCTGATCGATAAATGGAAGGGGAAAATGGTCTTTTTGCATTGCCTTGTTGAGTTCTCTATAGTCAATGAATATCTGCCATTTCCCATTCTCTTTGGGGACCACAACTAATGAAAAAGCCCATTTACTATCATATATAGGATAGACAAAATTCCCATCTAACAATTTTTGAAGTTCTTCTTTAACACTATCCTTTAGGTGAGGATTTAGTCTACGCTAAGGTTGTCGAATGGGTCTTGCATCTTTTTTAGTGTGGATGTGGTGCATGCATAGTGGAGGGTCAATCCCTTTCATATCTGGGTAATCCCAAGTGAAAGCCCCTTTATATTTCCTAAGGACTTGAATAAGTTTATGTTGCTGGTCATCACTCAGATTATTGTTAATGTTTAGGATTTTCCCTGGCTCAATTTCAATAGGCTTGTTATTATAGACAATGGTTGTTGGTATTGGTTGGCCATTGATATCTCTCAAGGAATCTTCTTCAATCTCATTATCAAGGACTGCTTCAATCATATGAAATATTAGATTAGATACTGCAATAGGGTGATTGATACAAGTGTTAATAATATCATCTTCTGTATGGTTTTTAAATTCAAGGGCATTTGCCATAGTCAATGGTGACCGAATATTTTTTGTTAAATTTTTACAATGGTTAGGTTTGGCTGAGTAGGAGGGTATAAAGCTAGATTCTTCACATCATGCCGTCTAGTTATGTTCATACCGCCTGTTCAGCAACTTATATAAGCATTTTTTTTTGCTAGCCAAGGTCTTCCTAATATAAAGGGATGTCCATCTAGCTGGTTTCTGGGATTAATAATCGAAAGATCTGTCGGATATTCCCAAGAGTCTACAAAGACCATCACATCTTGTAATGCTCCTTTTGGCTTAATGACTGAATGGTTGGCAAGTTCCAACCAGGTAGTAGTTGGTTCTAAGGCTGTGATGCTAAGCATTTTGCAGGTTGTTGTGATGAGAATATTAATGGCTTCCCCTAAGTTGACTAAAGCATTGGGAAAAGAGTAGCCATTTATTTGGAATGTGACAATGGGGTTTCTCAGATCTTCATATTTTACAGGTTTTTCTTTTCCTAATAATAAATCATAGAATTTTCCAACAACATGGACGGTTGGTCTAATTTTTGTTTTCCTCGTAGACTTTTTTGCACACAGTTCCTTAATGGTTTTTTCATATATTGGAATGTATTGAATAGTCTGGAGGAGGGGTATTTTTATGCAAAGATTTTTGAGTTCACGTAGAATATCAAAGTCAGGATATTCAATTGGGCCTGGTACCATCAATCTTTCTAGGAATGTGGGGGAAGTAGTTATGATTTGTTCAGGATTTTTC
This sequence comes from Pinus taeda, assembly GCA_000404065.3. Lineage (NCBI taxonomy): Eukaryota > Viridiplantae > Streptophyta > Pinopsida > Pinales > Pinaceae > Pinus > Pinus taeda. Next base: position 17,265 of record APFE031096414.1, read on the forward strand.
TGCCTGACTATATCTTCCCCTTGTTTTGTTTGTTAATCATCTATAGTCAAAGACTTATTTGGATGCAATTCTTCAAGTTGCAGATTTTTATCCTCATCTATAGTGATTATGTGTCTAGATGTTAACTTGAGTTCGTTATACTCTCTCAACTTAGCTTCAGGGTCCACAACCTCAATGATTTGTATTGACTGGATTGGTTTGTTGTTAGGATTTGGGTTTGGTTTAGCTGGGAGTTTCAGTCGTATATTAGATTTAGGATTATGTTGCAATGTGTAAGCTGTTGGTAAAGTTGGTTGAGGCAAAGGAATTGTCCCCATAGGTTAGTTCATGGATCTTTACCAATTTGATTGCTAGTTTTGATTTTGTGATGTGGAAGGGGACCATTGAGATGAATAGGGGTTTTTCTGTCAGAATTATGGAGGGTAAGAGGGATTTTGGATTTGATTGGTTGGGCCATGGTGGCATAGAAAATTCTTGAGGTGGCCAAGTAGAAAAAGGTTGCTGGTTCTGCCATGCTGCCCCTGAATATTGCTGAAAATTATATTGTGGGGGAGGAAATACCTATTTGACGTGCTTGCCATTGATGACACTAGTTTAGCAGATATACTAGTTCCACTTCTTCTTTCACTTCCTTAAAGACTGCTTTTAATCCTAGGAGCATTGGGAAAATTTCTGCGGCATGCTCCTTCATGCATATGGCACATGTTTGTATCATATCTAGCAGGCATTCTTTATAACTGTGTTTCTTTCTGCAACGGGGACATAAAATAGCCAAGTTTTGTTCTACTTTGGCCTGCTTTTGTTTAGCTTGCATGATATCCAATTGTGTCATTAGGGTCCTCAAGATATCAATCTTGAAATCTTCCAACATATTACCAATTTAGACTCATGTAATGCTTCTTCTTGAGGCTTTGTTGTCTCTAGTGATCGCATTGCATCTGGCTGGTTTCAGCCTTGTACTACCCTTGGAGCACCTGATGCACAAGTCTATACTATTGTCATAATTTTCTTGATAAATGTTTCCCTTACCCATTATATTTAGTGTTTCTACCCATTGGTCTTTCACACCTTTAATCATCGTGGTTTTCAAAACATTATCAAGAAAATTTGCATAAGTAGATCTTTGTAGATTATATTGGAAACGCTCCACATATTCTTCCAGAGTCTCATTAGGCTTACATACAATTTGAAATATTTCATATTTTAATTCTCTAGTTCGGAAATAATCTTGGTATTTTTTAAGGAAGGATGTTTTCGTTTAGTCCCGTCATTGATGGTACCTCCACCAAGTCCCATAAATTAATACAAAGTTGCTCCCTTCATTATAGAGGGGAACAATTTCAGCTTCTAGGGGTCGGTAGTGTAATCATAACCCCTACATAGGACATCGAATTCGAAAAGGAATGCATCGGGATATTCTAAAGTTATCCCATGAAAGGTAGGAATATTTTGTAATGGGATAGCTTTCATGGGGGCATTGACAACTGTGTCAACAATACGGTATTGTAATGTAGAGGTTTGGGGTTGTCGCTAATTATTGGCGATTTGGTCAAAAGTTTGCCAGTATCATTCAGGGATCTCTGGCGCTGGAGAGTTGTTCCTAGGATGTCCAAAAGAGGCTAGAATGATTTTAACAATGATACCTTGATCCAAAACACTAGGTGTCCTCTGTTCAATCACTACCTCAGGAGATCTAGTTCTAATGATTTAATTTCAGGATTGCTTATTTCTCCTTCTCCTTCACGGAGGTTGCAAGAATTCCCTTCTTGTGAAGGGCGTGGTTTTGAATTTTCAATATATTGAAAACTCTTTTCAAACCCTTCAACCTTACTGTGAATCTCAGTGTTAGCTATAGATGGTGATCCCGTGGCCTGAAGGGAGACAATAGGATGTCTCATAGCAACAGTTCGGGGTCCTACTGATGACTGAGACTCAACTTTTCTTATGATTTCGTCAATAAAGGTTGATCGTCCAAGGGTCACCAGTCCCTTAGATTTTTCAGGTTTGTGAGGAGGAATTATATCTTTTTCTGGTCTTTTCTTCTTAGTCATTCATACAAAAATACAAGCATTCATTTATCCCTAATTCCTACACAATTCTGCTGGAAAGCAGGTGAAGGAGCGAGCATTTTACTCGCTCATTACATAGGTTCTTACCTCGCATTTTTAATACCCAATTCTCTCTCAACAGGCAAACATCAAACATACATCACTCTTTGTAAAATGACAACAATCTCCCTGGCAATGGCACCAAAATGTTGGGTGCTAAAAGGTGTCTTTCAAAACTCCTAATTACCTCACATTAATTATCAACCTTGGTAAGTCCTTTTGTTCCAAGAGTGTACACAATATGTTCAAGCTATAAATCCATAGATTAATGGTTTAAAATAAGTTATTGATTCAATACAAGAGTAAATGGATGAAATCATAAATCTCAAACTTGTAACATTAAGGGAAGTAATTCATCTAAGCGTCACGACTCAATCTCAAACAAAACCACAATTCAATCTTAATCAACCAATTCAAATGATAATCAACCGAGAGCATCGTAGCATTAACTGAGATATTTCAGTTGGACTTAAACTACTGGATAGAAGGAAAGCTTTTGATCTAATCAATAACACTCTATCCTTCAGTTAACTAGAAATGATTCTTTAACTCATGACTAATTCAATCCATGACATGAATAAATAAAACCAATTAGAATTGCGCATTAATGAAATGAATACCCAAAATCCGAATTAAAGAAATTAAATCAACTACAAAGTCGCAAAGTAGAATAAAATTGCAGGAAATGGAAAAGTATAAAAGAAGGAACAACAGTAAGATCCACCAGAGACCGGGCCCTAGCCACTAGAAAATACTGCTTAGCTACTTCAGAATATCCGAATGAACAACAATGCAAGTTATATATTAATCATCAAATTCACTTGTCACTACAATACGATCTTGTTATTCAGAATCAAGGTTCTGTAAATTAAAATTACAATTGAAGTAAAAGGCGAGAGATCCCTTTCTTCCTTCACTTTTCCCCTTTATAGTAAAAAGGAAAAAGATAAATGTGATCCCTCAGGATCAAGAGATCCTAAGGGATTCACAACTAAATGCTATCTTTAGAAAATTCTTTCATCTTGCGTTGATCCTCTTGATTCATTCCTTGGTTTAACCGCACACAACGTGCCTCATTTCCCTTGATTGGATTTCGTTGTTCTAACTTTAGAACAACAGTTGTTCCATCTGTTGTTTTTCTGCATAAAAAGAAATGAGAGTTAGTTTGGATAGTCAAATCGTATCAAGAGTAGTTTCATTCATCCCTTATCAAAATCCTATCAATATGTTATTATATCATGGCACAAAATGGATAATAAAAGAGGAAAAACACAGCGTAATCAAGAGTAAATACATACCTATTGAACGGCTCAACAACACATAAAGTGGACCACGCTGCGGTAGAGAAGGCACCAAGGCATGCCAAATTTTACCAATGTTTTTCCTACCCTTAGCAAGAAGTTGGGTATCAAAGATTCTGAGTGATATTTGGTACTTAAGTACTGCATCTGTCTACACAGATACATCCAGGACAAGATGGAGTTCTTGGACATCTCCTCAGTCGACACAGTGTACCTATACATTGTCACGATTGGGAAAAAGTTTAAACATAAGAAGAGAGACTTTGGAACTGCAAATATAAAGCGTGGGAAAGGCACCCAAAACTGTAGAGAAAAAGAAAAATCCAAGGTGGGGTAACCCAAGACAACTCTTCAAAGCTATAAGAAAATAATAACACTGCAAAGACAAAGAAGTACATGGGAAAATGGTCTGACTTCCATAAGAGCTCCACTCACAACACAAGTGAGTGTCGGGCCAAGAAGTCATTGGTGGTTGAATTGAAGGCTTTCGAATCAGATGCATGTTCTGACTCCGAGTTTGAACCCGAAAAGGAGAATTACAAAGGGAAGTAGATCACTAACGCAAAGCCCAATGCAACTATGGCGGCCGCCAAGATATAGAATAATGAGGTTGAAGATCTAGAGGAGGGGGAGAGCCTCTTCCACTCATAGATGTGGGTCAAGGGTTCTTAGTTGTCGTTCATTGTCAACATCGGGAGCCAAAAGGACCTCATTTCAGCAGAGGTCATGGATTGGTTGTGTTTACCGACTACAACACATCCATAACCATACACCATCGGGTGGCTTCACCAAGGATGAGATCTCTCCGTCAGCGAGAAGTATTACCTTCCCTACAACATCAAGCTCTTCATGGATGAGGTAGTGTGTGATGTTGATCCTCTTGAAGTTTGTGATGTATTATTATGACAACCATACTTGTGGAAGCAACATATTGTATATGATTCTATACCTCACTCTTTGATTATTACTTTGGGAAATAAGTTATATAGGATACCGGAGGTAGCCACATGTATCACCATCTCTTTGATCTCTACAAAGAAATGCAGTAAGATCATTTCACAAACAGAGAGATTTATTTTCCTTATGATTCATCCTCAGGGCAAGAAGAAGATTGTGGCCACAACTTCCAAACAGATCTCCTCCACATAACAACAAAAGATGGATATGGTTGTGGAGGAGTATAGGGTCATTTTCACTTCACCTATGGGGGTACCACTGCACTTTCAGGTCAAGAAATCCATCGATCTAACCCCGAGCACGCCGCTACCTAATGGACCGATATATCAATGCTATATTCTCAAGAACGATGAGATCAAGATCTGGAGTTGTTGCAGAAAGGGAACACCAAGGCAAGCTCATCACTGTGTGGGAGCCTAATTGTATTGGTATAGAAGAAGGATGAGACGTGGATACTATGTATTGACTATCGGTCACTGGACAAGATCACTTTCTGGAATAGGTACCCATTCCTATGGATTGATCACCTTCTAGACCAGCTCAAGGGGGGACAATAATTCTGCAAGATTGACTTGAAGTCCAGTTATCACCAGGTGCCTATCGAGCCCTACGATGTGTGGAAGACTACCTTCAAATCCAAGGAGGGCCTTTTCGAAGGGTTAGTCATGCCTTTTGGGTTAACAAATGCCCCCGCAACCTTCATGAGATTGATGGAAAACATCTTGCGACCGTTTACCAATGCATTTTTGGTGGTGCATTTAGATGACATATTTATTTTTCAACCAGAGTTGGGAAGAGCTCCTCCACCATATTTGACAAGTCCTCCAAACCCTGCGACAACACAATTTGTGTGCCAGTCTAGAAAAATGGACTTTTGGCATGACCCGGGTTCAATATCTAGGGTACATCATTGATGAGCAGGGTGCACATGTGGACCCAGCCAATATACCATTCATCTGGGATTGGTCAGCCTCAACCACTCTAATAAAGCTCTGTAACTTTCTAGGCCTTGTTAATTTCTACCATAGGTTCATGTTGGGGTTCTCTCATATCACTTGGCCTTTAATTCAAGTCACCAATGGTGGAGCGAAAGTGAAGTTCTTTTAGTCTAAAACCCAACAAAAGATGTTTGTTGAGTTGAAGCAACACCCCTACTCTGCACTAGTGCTCACATTACTATACCTATAGAAACCATTTAAGATTGAGACAGATGCCTTCAACTATGCTATTGGTGTAGTTCTTACTTAGTAGGGGCATCCAATGGCTTACTAATGTGAGGCAATTTTAGACACAACGTGAAATTATCCCACCTATGACAATTATATGTATTCTATTGGTTAGACTTTCCACCAATGGAAGCATTACATGCTAGGGAAGGAAATGGACATCCACACAGACCACCGACCCCTACAGTTCATACAAACACAAGGGAAGTTGCATAATGATCGTCACCAGAATTGGTCCACATAACTACAAACATTCTATTTGAATATTAAGAAAAAGAAGGGAAGTACCAATAATGTTGAAGACTGCCTCAGCTGACTACTAGTCATGCCACTGATCACTCTGCTCGACTCCTATGGGCATGAGACTTTGAGGTGGCCACATCTTTACGAGAGCGATACAAAATTTGACAGTACATACGAGCCACTCTTGGAAGGTAAGAAATTTCCAAATTTTCACCTCTAGGATGCATTATTATGCCACCTGGGACACATATGTGTTCCTTCAAGAGAGTGTGCCAATATAATTTGGGAGGCGCACTTCAGTCAGGTCATTCGACATTTCAGAGTAGATAAAACAGTGGAAGTACTACAAAAGTATTTTTATTTGTCAAACCTTCATCAAGACGTTGGGAGGTACATTAAATCCTGCACTATCTATGGAATTTCCAAACTAACCACCAAGAAGCAATACCTATATAATCCTCTGCCTACTGCTAGTTTACCTTGGGAATCCATCTCCATGGATTACATGTCAGACCTTCCTTCTACTAGGCATGGCAATGACTGCTTTTTTGTGGTCATCAATAGATTCTCTAAGATGGCCATTATTGCGGCTTGTAAGAAGAGTATCAAAGCATAAGCCACTACTAAGCTCTTCTTTGACAAAGCGTGAGTACACTTTGGGATCCCTTAGTCCATTGTCCTAGATTGGGACAACATATTCCTAAGTGAATTTTGGTCAAGTATTTGCTTGATGTTGGATACTGAACTCACTAATTTGCGAGTTTCTATCCACAAATTGAGGCCAAAAAAAAGTCATCAATAGGATGATCATACACATTTGTGCATGTACAAATCAAAGCATACATGCACATGGGATGAAAGCCTCCCCTATGTCAAACAATGCTACAAACGAGCTCTCCACAACTCAACAGGCCATAATCCCTTTCAGGTAGGGCGGGGATTTCAGCCATTATGTCCCATTGATGTGGCCATACCATTTGCGGCTACTCAGAAAGATTCAACTCATTTGTAGTTCAAACCCGATAGAGCTAATAGCTTCATTGGGAGCATTCAACAAATCTATCGACAGGTCCACCATATATTTAAAGGAGCTAATGCTAAGTACAAGCAGCACCATGATCAACATTGAGTGTTGTACAAGATCAAGATGGGCAACAAAGCTTGGCTACATTTGTAGAAGGAACGCTTCACAGGACCCCATCACAAGCTTTTCCCTCTCCAATATGGGTCATGCACCATCACCAAGGCTATAGGGGACAATGCCTTTGAGTTTAGCATCCCACCATTCCTTGGTCTACATCAAGTGTTCAATGCAGACTGCCTTTGTCCATACTTTCCATCATTGATGGACACATCCAACATTGCATAACAACTCACACAACCAGAGCTAAACCAAGACTCCATGGAACAGACCACAATTGATCGGATTATGGACACATAGATCAAGAACAATCACCAGCAGAAGATACAAATATATGGAGTCATCAAATATGGCCAACTCCTGCACCAAGGCAAGTGACTCACTAGGGACCAAGTTCAACAGAAATTTCCCCATCTCATGCAGGCACTCAACACAATTGGGACAATTACTTCCTAAGGGGGGGAGGACTGATCCAAGTGGATATTCGTGGTCACCTGCCTATTCTAATTTGACCCCCCAAAACTGTTTCTTTTAGTTTTTCAATTTCCTTAATTGTATCATAGTTTACTATTTGGCAGTTTTTCAAGTCCTAAACTTTTGGAGCTATTTTGAGGCCCTAAACGGCGTTTTTAGGGAAATTGGAGAGACTAAAGTGGAACCCCAATTGGTTTACAAGATTGTTTTTGACCTCCATTTTGAGATATTTGAAATGAGGTATTATGATAGTCAAATGGATATTGTATGTCAAAGTTACAACCATGAGAAGTTGATGTACCAATTTACCAAAACAAGGCCCACAATTTTGTCACTTCGTCTCCTAGAGTTAGGTTTTTGGATGTTTAGGGTTTTCCATTGTTTCTCAATAATAAATAGGCCTTTAAGCCTCATTGTAACATTATTTAGAAGCAGGTAGCTGCCATATCTCTTCTCAAAGATAAGCTACCATCTCCCAAGCTAGTTTATTTCCATTATCTGTATTTATGGTTATATATGTGATTTGTTGTGTTCCTATTTAAGTTCAGATCACTAAACCACCTCACCCTTATCAATAGAAACCACGCTTTACCGTACTCCATCGTGGATCACTAGGCCAACATAATAAACATGTCATAATATCCTTTACCATGATATCCACCTGATCACTAGGCCAAAAAAGCATGGATGGCACCGATTTCTCCACTTACATCGTGAGGAATTTTCCTGTCTCCTAGTGTCTCTGGTCTTTACCGCAATCACCAATGGATCACTAGGCCCTAAACTGAGACCAACTCTCCAGGCTTTACTGCATATCCGAACCCATGATTACAAGGCCCAACAAAGAGAAAACCACCTCTTGGCTTTACAATATATCCCGCCATTCACCAACAAGGATTGCTAGGCCCACTGGGGCAACACAAAATCTTGATTTAATACAACAATGAGTCTAGTTCACGGGTTACTAGGCCATGTGTTATATCATTCGGAGATCCACCTCACTCAGCTTTGAATCTATTTAACAATCCAGCTTAACCAAAACATGAGAACCCCATCACACCATCACTATCTAGAAACGGCAAGGCTAGGCTGAAAACACTCACACACCTGGAGAAACCTATACCATAACAACAAAAGAACCACATTCAATAACATGCATGCTAAATTTAGCAAGGAAAATAACCATACAAATCGATACCTGTAAATAATCTTGTTGTATCTATTTGACCCTACGCTTTCTTTCTTCATCTTTGCTTCCTCTTAACTTATTTGCCTCTATTGATCGAATGCCAAAATTCTCCAAGAAAACTTTAAATGTCTAAGAGTCAAAGAGAGAGAGAGAGGATAATGAGAGAGCTCCAAAACTAAAGTGACAAAAGGGTACCAACTGATCCTCAGAAGCCGTTTTATCAATTAGGCCTCTAATTTCTTCATTTTCCATCATTTTCTTTCATTTTCCTCCTCACATGAAACCTGTGACCTTTCACCTTTCTTTTCACCTAATTTCCATTATTTTCATAAATAAATGTGCCAAGAAGTCCATTTTGCCTTTCCAAAGCCTTAGCCATTTCCTTTGCCAATTTTCTTAGCCATAATAAACCAATGAACACCCACACAAGGATGTTTTTCTCAATATTTAGCTTTGGATAAGTGTCCCATCAACCTTGGTTATTATTTTTCCTTTATCTAATTTTATTACATGGATTTTTCACGAGGGCTATTACACACAAGCGATGCTAGTTTCAGATGGTATAGGAAAATAAGAAACACCGTAATCATTAGAAGCTAATTTTTTTTAACTCACCCATTGATTGCACATGGTCGAAAAATAGGAAGTGATGACCATTGGGAAAGACTCTATATTGAGGTGTCAAGAATTATAGGACCACATAAAAAAAGGATGCATTTCTTATGTTCAATGTTCCCGTATCGACTCTGAGATAGTTGGGGAGTGACACACTATTAAACCAAGTTGGCTTTAGCCCTTTATATGGTTTCCCTAGTAAGGTTTCACGAAGGATCCGCTTGCAATCCTCATATGATTTTAAGAAATAATTTTGAGGCAAAGAAGTTCCCATTTCAAAAGCTTTGCCTTCAACATAAGAAATAATTTTCAAAGGACAACTCTCAGGACTGAAAGAACAATCAATGGTGAAGTTATATTACAAAAGGTATCTCTTTTCAACTTTATGGATTATTCTGCAATAATATATGATGACGTTTCTAAGTTGATGGGTAATAGGGTGTATTTTCCGTTGATCAACAATGATCACGTTGATCCAATTAAATCATTAGTTAATGTATTTTATTTTCCTTCACCAATTTTTCTTATTTAGTTTTCATGGCATTTTATATGTAAATAACTATCGTAGTATTCTAATGCTATGCATGTCAGAGACTGGAATAGGAAAAGCTATTGGTGAAGCATCTTATTTACACTAGGAACCCTTCAATGGTCCCATTAATAGCAATACACACTACAAAATCACCTTCAAGTGGGATTTTACTTTGTGATTTCTTATTGAAGTCCTGATAAAGAATATGCATTCAAGAGAGTTATTTATGAAATTCCTAATTCCTGATATCCCTGGCCAAGGAAAACTGCATTTTAAGTTCGGCAACATGATTTCACCTAGAATCACTGACCCATTTGAAGCTACATTTGAAAAATTGGCCCAAGTTGAACACCTATACATTTCAGGATTTAAAAGTCCATGTAACTCCCATATGCGTCTTCATTAGTAAATCAATTCTCTTCAAATTGTGGAAGGAATACCAGAAGCTAGAGAATATAATCCATTGATAAAATTTGTGCATCGCCAAATATTTGAAGGTAAGGTTGCATTTATGTTTTACACTCAATTTAACCCTGAAGTAGGATGGTGAAATTTTATGAAAAATCAATTGATGAAATCAATATTGTTTTCTATAGCTAATGAATATGCGTGGAAGACTGACCAATAATTTGTATGCTAGGTGCTAGCAGGTTTGAACTCAATGATGATCTATTGTTTAGATGTAATTACTTCAATCCGTAATAAATCAATCCCCTTTATAAATTTTATTTAACAAATTATCAAACTGAGAATTTGAGAATATCTCTGTTCAACTAGATAATTCAAACTTGGATTAAAACTTGGATCAAACTAGAGTCTTCAAGGTTCATGGAAAAGAACTTGTTGTTGGGAAATATGGTGACCTGATGTCCTCACTAGCGAGATTCTGTGACAACCATGCATTGATGCTAATGGAGGTGAATTGAAGAGGATAACACCATTTCAATCCAACAAGAGTGAATATTAATAACTAACAACAATAAACTATTGTATAAATACAAAGCAGTCAACAGAGTGATTTTTGGCATAGAAAATTGGACAGAGCAATGGGAAAAGAACTAAAAAGAAATTATGGCACTAGCCAATTCTAATTAACCAAAAGACAGTCCTGAGATCTCCTGGAAATGCTCGCATGGATGAGATCATGCTAAAGAAATTATTATGATCAAAATGAAACCAACTCACCCCACATTTACCTGCTTTTACAAGCTCACCAGGTTAAACATGAGCTAAGAGTTACTATGCATAACCCAACACCCAAGTTCAAGTTATGGAAGTGGGGCATGCCATTTTAAACTTACCAAAACCTTCCAGGGACATTTAGTCACCTAGATATCAAGATAATTCCATTGATGACCATTCCCTAAACTAGAACCATATTTTTCACCCACTTTGCCTCCTAGCTACAAGCTTGCAGGCCATTGCATGTGGCTAGAAAGCTCAAGCTGCATGCACAACTCACCCTCCATGCGACTACATCCCAAATTTCTGGGATCTGAGAGTGTAGCTAGAAACACTGATCCATATTTTAGGACGAGTTGTAGGAAAACTACCCAAAATCATCCAAAATCATCTTAATCACCTACAGGAGTCATAACTCATTGTTTTTGACACAATCCCTACTCAACCTTAACAAGTACATGAAAACAATTTAGACAAACACTTGGTAAACATAACACCTGCAGGTCATGAATGCATATATATTCACCGTATCATTAGTTTCATTAGAGAAACATTAAGAATGATTGTTTCCCTCTCTTTATAGTTTCATCAAACACATACTATCTCATGCATTCAAATATATAACCAAGATTATGTCAAACCACAAAATGGATCAATAATAAGATAACATCATGTAATGAGATATATACCATGCATGTAACCAACATTTAACCATAATTGAACCATGAAAAACAAGTCATGAAATCAACGCAATAACTAATACATGCGCTAATAGATCTCAATAAGAATCAACACACATCACCATATCAAAATTCCAACCAAGTCAAGGACTTCCACGTACAACCCAACCATAGATTGGGCTGAACTAAATCTCTCTTTCATCCAATCACCCCTATGCCATATTCCAAGCATGAACATGGGATCACGTGGAATAAACCATAGAATAACCAACCAGGTTTTCCAAAGGCTAAACCACCTAAACCATCAACCACAGTGATTTCACTTAAACCAGTTTAGAAATCACCAAAACCAAACAAGTTTGGGTGCCTCCAATTCTTCACCCTACCTAAAGGAATTTTCCTATCTCCACCCCGCCTTAAAGAGTTTAAGGAGAATTCCCATCTCGAGCCTCAACCTTGGGAATTTTGGATTCACTAGAATCTGAAATATATCATCCATTCAAAGCTTAACCAAAACAGGAAACCCACGATATCATTGCTATCCAGGAAATGACAAGGCATAGAAATTCTAAATCTTGTTAATCCAAGAAAATCTTGTGTCGATAACATCAACATAACCAAATAACCAAATGCATTTACGATGCATTTGAATCTAGGCATGCTAAATCATGCATGCACACTGTTACTTGCAAATCCACAGTTATTTTCTTCTCTTACTTGTTGTCATCAAAACTTCCTCTTGTGCGCCCTTTATTTCCTTGCTTACTTTCTCCCTTACATGTTCTCTCTCCATTTCTGAACCTAATCAAAAGTTGAGACAAACAATGCGAATTATTTCTCATGTGCATTTTTATCATTGATGTCTCGTGCCTATTCCTTTCTTTTTCTGTTTTCTTTCATTTTCCTATATTTTTTCTCTAATTTCCCTTCAATGCATATTTGTGTCTCTTCATCTTCCTTTTCTCCCATTTTATTTTATTTATCATATTAAATTTCCTTTTATTGCCTTTTTCCTTTTCCAATTCCCGTAGCTATTAATAAACCATAAGTGACCCCTAGTGTGATGTTTCCCCCCATTCATCTTGGAATATGTATCCCATGACCTTGGTCTTATTCTATTTACATGGAAAATAAACCGAGGGCTGTTACACAAAATAAAAGTCAGAGCTTCAAGTATTTTACTTCAATCAAGGTGAGGAAAAGAATGTTTGAGTTTGGCACAAAAGGAAAACACTAACCATGCTTACCCTGCAACATTCCTAAGAACAAATCTCAACCTTTTAGAAAGATGCGGAACAGTTCATGTCGCAGAGACCCTACGTAATATTTTAATCAAATAAAGGTTGAGTCACTAATACATGGAAGGTTGAAAGGAATAAACAACTTCCAAGTGTTGAGAAAACTAGATTCCGATGTGTCAGTGAGTTAAACGTGAGTTTCACATGGATTTGATCGCATGAACAAACCCTCATCCTAAAGCAATGGAAAATCTCCTAACTACAAGGTTCAATTTAATTTATCGGTAAAGAACAAACCCTCCTTTTTAACGTAAAGTTAGTTAATTTAAGCGAAGGAAAACATTGTGACAACCAAATATCATTAACATGCAAAATGGCATGCTTCAAAATGCTCTATCATAGCTCCAAAGAAATACATAATTTGAAAATTGTCGCCACCAAAGCTTTGTAAAGTATTTTCAAGCAAATTGGATTTAAATTTTTCTTGATTAGAAAACTAATTGAGGTGGACAACTTAATGCTTACTTAAATTTCATTCAGTGATTAACACCTTTGAATAATAGTCTTTAAATTTGAAGGATTATATTTAAGGCTATCAACTTAGTCTTGGGTTTATTAGCATATACAACAACAAGGTCAAATCATTAGCTCTTAGATCCCTCTATTTTATTTGACTTGTAACAAACCTTAAGATTTGCTGGGTTTTTGTGAGTGGCTTTGAATTTGGAGGTGAACCCGCTTTATTCTTCTACATGACTGTCGCTTTAGGTACATAAATTTTAAAGTATTTATTGATTAAATTTAGCTATGTATTTGTGAGAGATTCTTAAATTGTTCCTTGAATCATACTTATGTTCCACCTCGTTTAAAATATGTTGTGTATGGCCTCACTTCCTTGTATTTTCTCTGTTGTGTATTATTTGTGATGGATTTTCCATGTGGGAATTGTATGCTGCTTGATCAGATGATTGCTAGTATAATTTTATTGTTCTTAGTGGGGTAATTTCATTATGCTATACATGGGAATCCCATCATTCGAATCCATAGAAGGGTTTAGTTTCATAGGACAAATGCATGTATGTTTAGTAAGTTCATAATAGGAACACGATATTTATGTCATATAGCACATGTGCTTTTTTTAGAAATAGGAGTAATGTATTCTTCCATGATATAATACCATGTTTTCCAGATAGAATACTTGATTGCATTGTATGGAAGCTCCGCACACTGGTCTTTCGGACATTTTTCCTATTTGGAAACTAGTTGTCTTTTCCACCACTTTAATTCTTCTTTTTTTTGTAGTTGGCATCCTAATAAAAATTCAAAATAGCAAAAAATATAAGAAACATGTTTTTCATTTTGTGTTCCATTCATGAAAACAATTTCCTACCATTTTGTTGGGGCATGAGGGATTTTTCGTAGATTCAGTCTTGTTTTTTGAAGATGAGGCATCCATTTTGTAGATTTGAAGTCATGTACTTTTATTTGTTGATACTTTTTGTTTAATTTATGAAATTTTAAATCTCTAGAATTCTTATGTTTTAAGATGAACAAATCCACATTTTCATGAAAAAGGGAAAAAATATTACAGGAATCAAGAAATGTTGTGTGCAGAGGAAGAAACACCTCCAGAATTTGCACATGGACTTCCACCCTCTGCACACACTAATATTATATTAAATTACGAAATTCCTACATAATTAAATTACAGAATCTCATAAAGTATAACACCTACATCGGGGGAGTTTCTGTTGGTGTTTCTAGAGTTTGCAGAGGTAGGGATTGCAACAAAAGAGCAGTGTTGGGCACCATGGAGAGGCAAGAGGGGGGGGGGTTCCACTCCCTCCTACAGTCAGGTAATATCTAATAGATTCAAGAAACCTCTGGAGGCTGAAACCGGGGTTTCAGGAGGAGGGAAATAGGAAAACAGAGGCACACAAGGGCAAGAAAATATGCAGGAAGAAGCCAGTAGAGAAAAGCGAATAGAAGGAAAGAATCAGAACTCTGACACCAGAAAGAGGACTGGACATTGTAAGCCTAGGGAAACAATCATACCCCGAGTGGTGTTAAGTGATCCAGCACTAGAAGCACATCCAGAACGCATGGCGACCTATGTAGTCATTTCTAAATTCATGGGGTTATGGCCTACGGAGAAGGCTTTAGGGGCATGGATGAAGAATCATAGGAAACCTAAGGGGGATATAGATCTACACTTTTTATCCAAGGGCTTCTTCAATGTATTTTTTACAAACAATGAGGATAAAGACAGGGTGTTTGGAGGAGGGACCTACTTCTATGTAGCTGCAGGCCTCTATATGCGGCCTTGGAAAATGGATTTTGTCTCGGAGTGTAATACATTCACGTCAGTCATGGTGCAGGTAAGGCTCTACTCCCTACCTCTGGATTATTGGCAGCCAGAATCATTAAAGGCAATAGGAAATAAACTAGGGCATTTTGTAAAAATATCAAAGGCCACTATGCGGGGAAAGTATACCTCATTTGCCCATATATGCGTAGAGATGGACCTCTCTGAAGCTCTACCCGATGAAGTAATTATGGAAGTTTTTGATGAAGAATGGGTGCAAGCAGTGGACTATGAGCATGTTCCTTTCAGATTCCACAAATGCCATGAACATGGGCATCTATTCAAAGATTTCCCCTTAAACAAAATGGAAAACAAAGCTAAAGCTAACTCAAGGGAAGAAACTAAAAGCTTTAACAAGGTGGGGAATAGAGGTGAAGGTGTCAGAAGGTACCAAAAAAAAATCAACGAGGAAAAGAAGCTGAATTAGAATAGGTACAGGGTATTATAAAAAGAAGACAAGCAAGATAAAGCAAACCAGACTCTGGAGGACAACCCTGTAGAGATGGAAAAGGAAGATAGCATGGAGGATACACATGAAAACAACCAAAAAAATGAGGTTATACTTGACACTATGGAACTAGACAGGGACCACAAGATGACCCCTAGCGAAGTGGGAACAGAGGATCATGAACTGCAAGATATTGTTGAAAGGGAGCATCTAGATCTGGAAACGTTTCTGGAGCGGGGAACCACCAAAGGAATCGATTCGCTACCACAAGAGGAGTTCAATAGAGTGCAACAATAATTCCTATGGAGAACCCAGCCGAAAGGTTCAAGAGTTAAAAGAAACCATGATAGTCAGAACAACAAAGGGGTTAAAACAATGAAGGCAACATCGAGACTAGCTCCTAGGAACCCAGGCATGAAAAGAGGTAGGAAAAAAATAATGAGATGTTGTTAGAGTGTGGAAAACTTATGATTGATTCAGGTAAGATGAAAGACCTAACTAGTTACTCATTTACAAATCTTTCTTAATAAAGCTCACAACATGGAATATCAGGGGTCGAGGAAGTAAAAGGAAACAAATGAATCCTATCAATAGAATGAAAGAGGAAAAACCAGATATGATTTTGATCTAGGAAACAAAATGTTCGGATGGAAAAATAAGAGAAATACATAACAAATGGCTGATTAAATATGAATATCTAGAAGTTAAAGCAGAGAAAACAACAAGAGGAATTCTTACACTTTGGAACCCTCTGAAACTAGGAATCCTTAATGCTAAAGCATCTAAAAACTACCTTTCACTCGTTATTCAACCTTTGGGGGAGAAGGAAGTTTCACAAATTTTTATGGTCCACAGAAGCCTGAAGACAAACTCGGGCTTCTCACCTCACTTGAGGATCTAAGAAACAGACATTCGAGCATCCCCTGGATTTTGGGAGGGGACTTTAATATGATCAGATCCCCTTTCGAAAAAAAGGTGGAACCAGATCACTAGGCAGAGATTCCATAGAATTTCATAATTTTATAAACAATATGAGGCTAGTAGACACAGAGACAAGTAATGGAATCTTTACCTAGAATAATAAAAGGGGGGGAGAGTCTCAGGTGGCTTCAAAACTCGATAGATTTATCATCTCAGAAGACCTTATCCTTACAGGCCTTGACTTGTCAGCGAGGATAGTCCCTTTTGGTGGCTCAGATCATTGGCCTGTTCAACTTGAAGCGTCCTTTATAGGAACTCCAAGAAAAAGACCAAGTTTTAGGTTTGGAAACATTTGGCTTACCCATCTAGACTTTATCAGCAATATTGAAAAGTGGTGGATAGAGGATATGCATGTTCAAGGCACTAAAATGTTCATCTTGCATAAAAGATTGAAACATATCAAACTCAGGCTTAAAGATTGGAATAAGAATGAATTTGGAAACATTTTTTAAGCCAAAAAAGTTGTTCAACGGAAGCTATACGAGATTACCTAGATCCTCATTATAGATGACTTCAATGAGTGAAGAAAGAAACAAGTTGAACACCATCAACAGGAATGGGAAGAATTATGCGAGCAAGAGGAGATATTCTGGAAATAGAAATCAAGGGTACAATGGTTAAAAGAAGGAGAAAGGAACACAAGGTTTTTTCACAAATCTACCATGGATCACAGGCCTCATAACAGGATCTTAGTCATCAAAGATTCTCAAGGAAAGCAACTCAATACCCACAAAGAAATAGAAGTAGCACTGGTTCAACATTTCCAAGGCATTGTCGAGGAATCTCTCTTAGATAGATCACAATTCATCAATGACTTTACAAAGCACATTCCTAAGCTTGTAACAAAAGAAGAGAATTATAATCTAAACAGGCCTGTGAATGAAGAGGAGGTTAGCGAAGTCATCAAAGAGATGCAAAATGGGAAGGCATCAGGTCCGGACGGTTTCAATGTTGATTTCTTTAAAGCGGGTTGGGGAATTGTCAAGTTGTAGGAATTTACAGGGTAAGTTCCTCAGAAAGAACACCAAAAGGACACCGCTCACAACCAGATCTCAAATCAATACACCAGTATTTTTGACGTGGTTAAAACCCTCGAGAAGGGAAACAGTCCACGGCCTGAGCCAACGTGGCCACTTCAGGCAATTTATTAATCAAAGAATGAAAATTTACATAAGCTTTCTCTCATAGACGGATTACCCGAACAATGCCCTCCATGCGCTTTAAATAGAACTCATGGACCAATCGGGTGTCAAGCCACAGATCAAGTGTCGGTAATACCGAGGAGAGAGTGAACCGTCGGATCACTACATATCGTGACCGTTGGATTGTGAGTTACAAAATGTACAACGGTAAAGAAACACACTTTACCTAACTCTATAACTAACTCTATACTAGACCAAGTTGAACTTAACTATTTCCTATGTGTCGGAATACCCTAACATCCCCCCTTAAGAACAACTTGGGATAGGCTTGAAGGATTTACAAATATGACACAATAGGAGAAGGAAGGAGGCACTAGAGCCTATCCCCCCTTAGTGGCAACTTCCTGAACTCTAAGCATATATCGAAGTTTAGTGAACTTCGCCTCTGTGAGAGCCTTTGTGAAGATGTCTGCAACCTGATCATCTGTTGAACAATATTGAACATCAAGAACATGGTCATGAATGAGTTTTCTGATGAAGTGCATGTGTAGTTCAATGTGTTTGCTACGCTGATGCTGGATTGGATCTTTGCATAGCTGAATGACACTTTGATTATCACACCAAAGTGTGGATGGATGCTGCTGCTCAAAGCCAAATTCTGATATGATCTGACGAAGCCACAAGGCTTCCTTACTAGCTTCCACGGCACAACGATACTCTGCTTCTACTGACGAAAGAGAAATGGCAACCTGTTTCTTACAAGCCCATGTAATAGTTCCTGAACCAAGAGTGAAGACATAACCGGCAGTAGACTTCCGATCATCAGGGTCACCAGCCCAATCAGAATCAGTGAAATCAACTAATAGAGGAGCTGCTTTGGCACTGTAATGAATCCCAAACTGTACTGTACCTCGAACATAACGAAGTATTCTTTTAGCTGCTTTCCAATGACTTTCACGGGGTTTTTGCATAAAATGAGCAATAAGGCCAACAGCAAAGGAATGGTCAGGACGAGTATGGGTTAAATACAAGAGTTTTCCTACAAGTTGACGGTATAAGGTAGCATCAACTTCAGGAGAAGTACAAGAGACTGAAAGTTTGACTCCAGACTGAAAGGGAGAAGGAGCTGGCTTACAATCTTCCATGTGAAATGACGAAGAATATCACAAGCATACTTGGACTGGGAAAGGGAAATACCCTCCTTGGATTGCAAGACTTGAAGACCGAGAAAATAGTGTAAGTGTCCTAAGTCTGTCATTTCAAATTTCTTTTTTAAGGCTGGACTTCACATGGTTTATAAGGTTGGGATCACTACCAGTAAGAATAAGATCATCAACATAAAGAACAAGGATGATAAGAGAGTTGCCCACTTTCTTGGTGTAGACAGTATTGTCAGAATAACACCTAGAAAAGCCAGATTCTAAAAGAAAGCTATCCATTTTGGCATACCAAGCCCGAGGAGCTTGCTTGAGACCATAAAGAGATTTCTTAAGTCGACATACAAGGCTGGAGTCTGTTTGGATGAAGCCAATGGGTTGTTCCATATAGATTTCTTCATGCAAGTCCCCATGCAAGAAGCAGATTTAACATCCATCTGATGGACTTCCCATTTTAAAGAGGCAGCAAGGGAAAGAACAAGGCGGATAGAGTTCATTTTGGCAACAGGGGAGAAGGTTTCAATGTAGTCAATGCCTTCAACCTGTGAAAAACCCTTAGCAACAAGACGAGCTTTATGTTTATCAACTTTCCCATCTGGTCCATACTTGGTTCTTTAAACCCATTTACATCTAACAAGTTTGCGTCCCTTTGGTAGAGGAACAAGATCCCATGTATCATTTGCCAACAATGAATGATATTCTTCATTCATAGCTGCTTCCCAATGTGGATGGCTTGAAGCTTCTGCAAAAGTGTCAGGATCAGGATTTACTGGAGCTTGAGCCAGTAAAGAAGAGGCTCTTTCAAATTGAGAATGTGTACGTCGTTGATCTGTAGGATCACCGGCAAGATCACCTGCTGCATCCCGAGTAGCACAGACCCATCTTGGAAGTTGAGGATCCTGAGAAGGTGGGGGAGGATTGTCATCCTCACTTTCATCATCTGAAGAAGAAATGTTTTCAAAAGTAGAAGAGATAGGAAGAGGTAGAACATCCGCCAGACTAGGCTCACAGGCCGATTTATTTTCATCAAATTTTACATCTCTTCTAATGATAACATTTTTGGACTTAAATGGAATAAGTCTATAACCTTTTACATCTTCAGAATATCCAACAAAAGTACATTTCTCACTCTTAGGTTCTAAAGCTCTATGCTTTTCATCTGGAATATGGGCCCATGCTTCACTTCCAAAAATATGAAAGTGACTTACATCTGGTTTAATGGAACTCCAAGCTTTTTCTGGAGTGATATTCCTTAGAACCTTAGTAGGAGTGTGATTTATTATATAATTTGCACAATTATTTGCTTCAACCCAAAAACTAAGACTGAGTCCTTTAGATTGCAGCATACAATTAGCCATTTCCTTTAAGGTGCAATTTTTCCTTTCAGCTACACCATTTTGTTGTGGAGTGTATGGAACAGTATGTTGCATTTGAATTCCATTTTCGGTGCAAAAGTTGATGAATGTGTTTTTAACATATTCTCCACCATTATCAGTTCTTAGCTTAAGAATTTGATGTCCAGATTGTTTTTCAACAAAGGCTTTGAAGGCCAAAATGTGTTAAATACTTCGCTCTTGAGTTTTAAGAAGTATACCCAAGTGCGTCTGGAGAAATCATCAATGAAAGTTAAGAAATACTTGCAGCCAAAGAATGAAGGAACAGGAAGTGGACCACATAAATCACTGTGCACAAGCTGTAAAGGGGCTGAGGCGTGCCAAGAGGCATGTTTTTGAAAACTGTCCCGATGATGTTTTCCGAGTACACATCGGGAACAAACACCATCTCTGCAAGATACCATAGGAACATTTTCTTTACATAGATGCTGAGGGGAGCGATAGTTTAAGTGACCAAATCGCTCATGCCAAAGTTTGCTCACTTCATCATTATGAGCAACAAATACTGAGGGAAGATTTGATGACCCAAAGTTGTGAAATTTATACAACCTTGTGGAATCATCAGCAATACCCGTAGCTAGAATCTGTTTAGGATCTCTTAGATCCTTGATTACAACATCATGAGGTGAAAATTCAACAATTTTACCTTCACCTGAATGAGTTATCTGATATACAGATAGAAGGTTGCTGGATAAGGTTGGAACACATAATACATCATTTAACTGACCATTGTCTAGATGAATAGTTCCAGTCCCTACAACATTAAGAGATCTATCATCACCAACATATATATTTTTGGTGTTACAATCATGTAAAGAAGAAAACATGGCTTTGTTTTTGGCCATGTGATAAGAGGCTCCAGAATCAATGAGCCACTCATGAGAATGAGAAGAAGAAGATACATTTAATGCATAACCAGACTGAGATGATTGACAACGACATGCAGAAAGTGCCATTCCTGAAGATGAAGTTGAAGTTGAAGTAGAAGAATGCTCCACATGGATGTTATGTTTCTTCATTGCGGCTTCCAAGGCTTCCATCTTCTTAAAGCATTTAGATTCTAAGTGGCCATCTCGATTACAAAAGTTACAATGTCTATCAGTCTTCTTCCATTTGTTTTTATTGGTCTTATCATTTTGCTGAAATGATCTTTCATTTTGAGACTGAGTTTGCTTAGGACCCTTGTTTGGTTTAGGACCATTCTTTTTAGGATATGACTTCTTAGGATTCTTTAAATTTGGTTGCTGCTGGGCGGCTAACGCTTTCTTGGAAGAGTTTCCAAGATTAAGAAGACCAAGGTGTAAGAGTTTTTCTTGTTCTCTTATTAAAGAATCACAAAAAGAGTCAAAGGAAGGGGCCTTGTAGTCTTTTCCTTGACAAATGAAAGCTTCCCTTGTAGAATGGAAGGTGGAAACAAATACAGAGTAGGCTGGTCCCAACTTAGTAAGGATGGAATAAATAAGGTTACTATCTTCTTTCTTAACCTTAACACCTTCCAAGAGATATCTAAGGGTCTTGAATTTGGACAAGAAATCTTCAATGCAAGAAAAATTATTAGGATCCAATGTAAGCAACTCATTTTCAGGTTGATGGGCTCTAATTTCATTTTTAATCCCAAAAACTTTAGTGATTTGTTCCAATGCTTCATGAGGAGTATCAAGTTCTGCAATATGGAATCTAAGATCAGGAGAAATAGACATCCCTATCAAACCACGTGCTTGATCTTGTCTATTTTTCCATTTATCAACCTTGTCTTCATATTTTGGTTTCTTCTCTTGGCCCGTGGCTATTCTGTAGAGACCTTTACTTCTAAGTAAATCTTCCATGTAGGATACCCATTGGAAGTAGTTAATGCTGTCAAGAATGACTTGGCATGGACTTTCCATTTTTTTTAAAAAAACTGAAGCTAAATATGCTGAAAGTAAGTGTTCCAATGGATAGATCTCGAAAAATTAGGCTGTTTAAAAAAAACGGCTCTGAAAAAGGCTTCCGGATGAAGAAGTTATGGTTTTTTGAAAAAAAATTGTTGAAGTTGCCGGCAAAGTGTGCGAATGTGCGGGAATGAAAAAAAATGCCCCCACAAAATGGAGATTTGAACCCAAGACCTCTACTCTCTTAAAATAGCTTTGAACCAATTGAGCTATACAAAAAAATTTGAGAGAGAGAGAGAGAGAAGGGGGGGCCTTGGGTTGCGTGCTTGCCTTGAGAAAGCTCTTTTTTCCTACAAAACAAAAACACAAAACCCAACACGAATATGCAAAGAAAAAACGAACCTTACGGATCGAAGTTAGCTTTAGCTGGAAACTAAATATTTTTCTCAATGTTTCTGATTTTCCAAGATCACACTAAGGTGCAGGGAAAAGAGCATACTCATGAGAGAAAAAAAAATTCCTTTCTGTTTCTGATTTGCCCAGATCGCACAGAGTCGCAGGGCAAAGAGCATACGCAGAAATGAAAGGTATAGATCCGGTGATTAAAAAGGCTAAATAAACCGAAACCGAAATAACCAGATAGAAACTAACAGTAAACTGCAGATAAACACTGTATACCTCCAGATCTTAAAAATGACGCAGATAGGGCTACCGGAAACCTTTTCGCGTGAAACGAAAGGGGCTCCTCACTGGAACAGATGCTCTGAACACAACAAAGCATTCCTCTCGGCCCGAAAGTAGTCAGAAACAATAGATCTAGGAAACGACAGCCGCATGCAGTTCTACCGGCTTCAGATTTGGATCACCAACGGACGCGGCCCTCAAATAGCTACGATACCATGTAGGAATTTACAGGGTAAGTTCCTCAGAAAGAACACCAAAAGGACACCGCTCACAACCAGATCTCAAATCAATACACCAGTATTTTTGACGTGGTTAAAACCCTCAAAGAGGGAAACAGTCCACGACCTTAGCCAACGTGGCCACTTCAGGCAATTTATTAATCAAAGAATTAAAATTTACATAAGCTTTCTCTCATAGACGGATTACCCGAACAATGACCCTCCATGCGCTTTAAATAGAACTCATGGACCAATCGGGTGTCAAGCCACGGATCAAGTGTCGGTAATACCGAGGAGAGAGTGAACCGTCGGATCACTACATATCGTGACCGTCGGATTGTGAGTTACAAAATGTACAACGGTAAAGAAACACACTTTACCTAACTCTATACTAGACCAAGTTGAACTTAACTAGTTCCTATGTGTCGGAATATCCTAACACAAGCGGCATGTCCTCGATGTCGTGGAGGGCTCAAGGAAAAATATAAATGTTTTGAAGGCGCTCAATACCTCTTTCATAGCCTTGACCCCTAAGTAGGATAATGCTATGACACTAGATAGATTCAGACCAATAGCATTGTGCAATGTGGTGTACAAAATTATTTCCGGAATAATAGCCAACAGGCTTAAGCTCCTTCTTCCAACTCTCGTTTATACGAAACAAATTGGGCATGTGGAAGGTAGGCAAATTCTCAACAACATCATTCAAGCTCATGAGGTGGTTCACTCACTTAAAAGCAAGAGGTAGGTAGGTATGATTATGCAACTTGACCTAGAAAAGGCTTATGATAAGCTAAGTTGGGCTTACATTAGGAGAGTTCTTATAGCTTATGGATTTTACCATAATTGGGTAAGATGGGTAATGGCCCTTGTAACTACCTCGAGTTTTTCAATCTTGTTAAATGGCTCACCATCCAAACCCTTTAACCTTATGCGAGGTCTTAGACAAGGAGATCCACTCTCACCATTCCTCTTTATTCTCATGATGGAAGGGCTTGGTAAAGCTATGAATTCTACCAAAACAGAAGGAAAAATCCAGGGTCTCAAACTCACCATGAACAGAGATGCTTTGACCCATCAACAATTTGTGGACGATACCATGTTGCAGGGTATACCTATGGTTAGGGAAGCTCTAGCCTATAAACAAATCCTGAAAGACTTTGCAATGGCTGCAGGCACAAAGGTAAGCCTCACCAAATCAAAGATTTTCTTTTTTAACACTAACATTGCTATTCAAAGAAATATATCTAAAACTCTAGTCTTTCAAAGAGATATGTTACCATCCAAATACTTGGGAGTATCACTAATAGACAAACCTTTGTGCAAGATAGTTTGGGAATCGGTGACTAATAAGCTACAGGAAAAAATTTGGAAATGGACAAATAGGTCTTTGAACTTAGCAAGATGGCTAGTGCTCACAAAAGTTGTCCTACAAACTGTCCCCATTTTTATGTTTTCAGCCCTTCCAGCTCCTAAAGGAGTCATGCGGCAATGCAGAAATATCCAAAGATATTTTCTTTGGGGCAAAGGGGAAGAGAAAAAAAATGGGCCTTGGGGGCCTGGGAAAATATCTGTAAACCCAAGATACATGGAGGTTTGGGACTGGATGATCCTAAAATGCTAAACAAAGTTTTGGGGGAAAAACTATGGTGGACATGGCTAAAATATTTTGCTTCCCCTTGGGCCCAAATTTGGAAGTAGAAATATGCAATCAATTGGCAATACAAGGACCACATTAGAATGTTTGGGCTCATCAATGACTCCCACATATGGAACAAAGCTTGGGAGAATAGAGCCATTATGCAGAAACATAGTTTCTAGGAAATCAGAGATGGAAACCTTGCTTGGTTCTGGAAAGATAACTAGCAACATGAACCTAAATTGTTAAGGGAAGAATTCGCCAATCTCAAGAACAATACTGACAACAAAGGGTTACACAGGGTAAATGACTTCTAGGATCAAGAATGAAGAGAAGGAAAACGGAGATTATGGAAGAACTTGGTTTACAGTGATGACTCCCCATTAAAGGCACAGGCAGAAGCATTAATGGACATCTTGGAACAGAGAAAGATTTTGACATTAGCAGATTCTGACCAGCTGAGATGGGGCAATAACAATGAAGGTAACTTTAACCTTAAAGAGGCCAAGCGCATAGCCCTCAGACTTGAATTTCCAAAGCCTAATAGGGTATGGAAGGACCTATGGAAGAACATAAGCTGGATGAAAATCAAATTGTTCACGTGGTTAGTGCAGCATAAAAAAATTTTGACATGGGAAAATCTTAGGAAAAGAGGGGTATACAGTCCATTTAGATGCCAGCTATGTGAATTACAAGAAGAAACCATGGATCACCTACTCAACCTCTGCCCATTCACTTCCACCTTGTGGAACGGGGTAGCTTCAATATTCAAACAAATAGATAGGGACTTGGGCAGCATTACCAGTACTTTGAAGAAGTGGAGGAAAAAATTCTCTGACAATGAAATAATCAACAAAGCTTAGGCATTAGTTCCAGGATTTCTAATCTAGGGTGTATGGAAAGAACATAACAACATAATATTCAAGAACATGAAAGGTTCTCCCGAGAACATCATGGCTCAAATTTTATGACAACTCAAGGAGACAGTAGGGACCCTCATTAAAAACTCCCTTGAGCACCAACCTAAAGATGAGGATGTACAAATACTACTACCTTTGGGTCTTCAGGGACTTGCCCCACAGGGAAAAATAGGAATGTAAGTCATATAATTACTGATAAGGATTTCTAGCAACCACCCCCTCTGGGATTTTTAAAATGCAACATAGATGGGGCCTCAAAAGGAAACCTAGGTATGGCGGGGTACAAAGGAGTAATAAGAGATGAATATGGTTACGTAAAAACCATCTTTCATAGCCATTTGGGTAAAACCACTTACAATATGGCAGAGATGATGGCCCTTGAGAAATGTCTAGAAATCTTGAGGGACTCAAATCTACATAACACCATAATTGAAGTTGATTCTAAATTGATTATTAATTCGGTCAAGAAAATTTGCTATGGCTCTGCTCCAGATAAAGTCTCAAGACATTGGCAGCTTTTGCAAGTATGTCAACAGATTCAATCTCACCAGCTAAACATGAGAACCCTTAGTTTTACTCATGTGCGCTGAAAAACCAACAAAGTAGCAGACATACTAGCTAATGAAGGCATGTGCTAGGCCAAGAGCAATAAAATTTATGATTGGAAAAAGACCACCCAAGGCAGATTGAGGGAAGAGTGTCTCAGATAGGCGAGCACGGGCAAGGAGCTCTATCAAAGTAAGGGAAAATAAAAGGATGTCGACTAAAGGAAATAGGGGAATTTTGATCTTTTATGGTGAAGAAGTGCATGGATGTCTGGTCTTCAGGAGGGAATTTTCACCCAAAGCTCTTCATCCCCTAAGTTATCAGGTGGTAGTCAATTTGAAAGTCGAGTTTTTTCATGAAAACTAAATTCTCTAAAGAGAACTAAATTCTTTAAAAGACGAGTCTTTTCATGAAAACCAATTTCTCTAAAGAAGAATTAGCTTTGCCAGGCGATGGTTAGATATGCTAGCAGTTAGGAAAATTTGCTGCAATCCTAGGGATTTCAGAAGGCAACTTGCAAGGAGGTTACCTTGCCTGTTGGATCCGAACATAAATTAAATGATGGCTTTATTTGACTTCGGGTCCGAGTGCGGTGTTATGTTCCGAGATTGTTTCTCTTCAAGTTGGGATCAGTGGATTTCGGGCGGACTACATGCTCGAGGGTTACCCCCCCAGTAGGACCCAAAATCCTTATATTATGGTCTCTATTTCCATCGAGTTCAATTCTAGAATTAAAGAGTTTGCATGTTTTTGTTCCGATATGAGCCTTGTCCATCAGATCTCTGAAGGCGAATCGAACAGTCTCAGCATTTGTTTGTATTTTGAAGGTTTCATAGTTATGTTTGTTGGCCCTTGGCCTAGATCTTGAGCCTTTGGCTCGGTGCCCAAGGCTTTGTCCGGATAAGTTAACTCTATGGCCCACAGCTACTTTGGAATTGTTGTAATTTATGTAATTTGTTTTTCTAATTCAATTGAATAGAAGGTATGCCTCTTACTTCAGCAAAAAAAACACCCACATTAGGGATTGTAGGATGTTGATTTTTCCTTTCAATTATGCAAAGAACTTGAATGTGCCTATTAATAAATCTTTAATGAATATAAGAATCTATATCTTCCATTTTAGTGGATACCCACTACTCAGAGGAGTTAATTATCTAATAAATTGTGAGAGTCCTAGTCCATCAACAATGTAGTGCAAGAAGGTAAGACCGAGAAAAAATCCTCGGCAACAAAAAATGTGTGACCTTTAGCACAAGGAGAACCATGGATAGGATTCAATTTTAGTAAAAAATAAATTGCCACAAAAAAAATATCTAAAATGATAGGTAATGCTAGCAAGAGAAAAATTGTTAATCATATGATTAAATAGGTAAGTTAAAATGTCCAATCACAGTTTACGAGCTATTAATGGGCTTTAAGGGATGCTACATAGCTAATATTGATTATGTACCGTCACATGTATTATTATCCCTTATTAATATAATAGCTTTATTATTACTCAGTCATCGTTATTATAAACTAATAGATTTTGTTATAAAGTTATTAATACTAATAATGATAACTCACAACATATTCTATAAAGGACACAGAAGCTAAGAAATAAGTGGCACCATGCCGCCATTCAAAGAAGAGTGCATAGTCTATAAAATCAATTTAATTACAATTTAACTACAATAAACGCGAGGAAAACGAGCTTGAATTCTGCAACAAAAATAAAAATGCTTGAAGTGTATTTAAAGTTAAAAATCCTTTCTATGTTATTCTAGGCACTCATTTATATCACTTGACAGAAGTATAGTTTTTTTCAACTCTAGCTTTTTATTTAAGGCGTTAGATAAAACGAATATATATTAAATTTTTTGGAAATGAGGTCCATGTAATTGAATTTATGTGTGGAATTCCATTGTGCAGAGGTTCATTCTGCACAACGAACTTCATAGTGGTGGTCCCTACAAAGTATATCAAATTATTTTCATTGTGCAGAATTTTATTTCGAGAAATTAAGTTCATGTTAATTGATTTTTTCTACGGAAGTCAATTGTGTGAAAGTTCATTCTGCATAATGAGCTTCATAGTGGTGGTCACTACAAATCATATCAAATTATTTTCATTGTGCAAAAGTTCATTATGTGGAGGACCTTTGCACAATGACCTCCACACAATAAACTTCCACACAAGTACCACGAAGACTAAAACAAATCAATCTGTATTTTAAACATTCCCATGAAAAATTACATGCACGGGGAGGATATGAAGTTGTAATTGTCTACACATTTTTATCCACATTGAAATATCTTCTATTGGACACTACATTATTACGATATAAATAGAGACAAAGATCATATAATGTTTGACAACAGCCGCGGCGGTGCATAATCATTCAAATGGGCTTCTAAATTATGTTATGGAATGACAGTGGATTTGGATTCATCAAACATTTCCAGGGTAAGGTACATAATAGAATATCATGAAACTATGAATACCTGGAAGAGGGGAATATTATATTCAAAACTAGGGCATTTATAAGCTACGTAATTTTGTTGTCATGATGATATTCAATCATGGTTTTGAAAAGTTGTGAACAACTTTCTCCATGGGTTGAGAATATTTAGTTTGTTAGGAGATGTTGCAAATCTATAATTTGGAAGGATTTCTCCAATGCAATACATGGGATAAGATGGTCAAATACTATGTCCAAGTCCCCCAAGAAGTCGAATCAAATCCTACATTGGAATTATATCCCCAGAAAGTAGAAATTTTCCCCAGATTGTTGGTTTGGAGATGTCTCAATTCTATAAATTTATCACTTTGTCAAAGTTATAACAATGATCAAATTGAAAGGTATGAGGTTTGAACTTATTAGGTGTTGAGTTCAAAAGTGAAAGCTTAAATTTCAAATAAATTGAAATTGAAGAAAATAATGGAAAATAAATAAGATAGAAAAAATTCTAACAAATAAATTGACACAATGTTTTATGTGATAAAACCATCCTTGTGAGAGAACCATCGACGGGGTGATGATGGTCGGTATTCTTATTATTCAGGGAATATTTACAATAGACAAATCACATACATACATTATTCAACCATTCAACCCAATCTCCATTCATTTTATGTTTTCTTATTGCCTCTATGGCTTACATGTATGAATAGAAACCTACCAGACTTTTCCAAATCCGTCCACAACTTTTAAAATAGTTACATAAGAAACTTTTTACATAAAGAAAAAAAGTTCCTTATCTGTGTTTTTTCCAAAAACTTAGATTAGGAAAAATAAACTAAGCCAAGGAAATCAATCTTAGCCATTATCCCAAGAATGTAGGGAAATGGTTGGAAACTTCTAATAATCTCCACCTTGAAAACAATTTTCCTGATATATCATGCCCAAATTCTCCATCACCTTCCTTGCAAGCCAAAAGAAGCTAGGCACCATTTTAGCTTCTCTGACAAGACTAGTTTTATGAACATGCCTACAAAATATTTCTTTGTATAGACCTCTTCCAGAGCCACCACTCCACTTCCATCAATAACCTGTCTTACAAAATGGTATGTAATAGTTATATGTTTTGTATTACTATTATAAGCTATATTCCTTGCAAAATGAGTAAAACTTTTACTATCACAAAATACTTTCGCCTTGTCTTGCATCCTGTTGACATGGCGAATGTTCGCTATACCAAAAAGGGGAACTAACCCGATCACAGGCTCTAATTAGGCCTGCTTTTGTTTGGAATGGCTAGTTCGAATGGGTTTTAAGGGACCCCGTGAATTGTAATAGATGTTGAAGGATTGCTTCTAAGAAGAAGACTTCAATTAAATCAATAAAATAAAACAACTAACCTCTATGTATTAAATCCTATCTACACTACTTCTAACTACTCTAACCTAGTTCTATCTATCCTAATCTATCCTGCAGGAGAAAAATAAAAGATATTAAACACAATAAATAAATTCTAAGTCCAAAAGAATCAATTACTGAGTTCATAGATGAACAAAGTTGTATTAGAGCTTGATTGCATTCAGATTACTCATACAGGAATACACATTCATTTCGGTATAAATAAACTAGCAACTAGTGTTTAATACGGTTTTGATTCAAAGATACCTCATAAGTTAACCATGAAATTGAATCATATTCAATTAAACAAGACCAATCATGAACAATATGCCATCAATATGCATAAAGAAAAATCACATTCATATTCATGCCAGCAACAACACCTTGCTTCAAAACACCTCAAAGTGAAAGGAAAATAAATTAGAAACTAGAGGCCCCTTCTTGAAACAAATAGTCCTTGTTATGCACAATAGCTCAAAATTGTTCTTCCAAACAAAAAAGAAGCTCCTTTCATCTTCGGGGGCGATACTTATGCAAAACCATGTGACTCTCTGTCTTCCCTGCCTCCTCATCTCCCTCCATTGTTTTCGATGTACAAGCCGAGTATACAGAGATAGGATTGTCAGCGAAACCACTGACATGTAGAAAGAATATCTACTGGAGTGCTTCATTTCTTGAGGAAGTGGATAGAGGTTGATAAAAGGGGTGACTGCATGTCGCCTTTCCATGATGGAAAACCAGGGAAACTTTGCTTTCAGACTGTATAGGTAACGTGTGGGATTCCGACCTAAAACACCTAAGGTCAGACCTTCAAACACAACGCTTATGCATACATGGCTCTTTGAATCCACTCCTGTATCCTTTATTTCTCACCTACAGAGATAGCTATCATTAGCTTCATGATTGTGAACAATATAATACAAATATTCACACAGAACATAAACACTACCTTCATTAACTTTTATAAACTACGAGAACAAGCGTGAAAAGGATTTACGCATAAAACACAGGAAACACACAATTTCCCGCTCAATCCATGGGCTTGGAACGGTTTCTGCGGGCTTCTTTAATCTTAATCGGGTATCAGCCCCTCCGTGGGTCACAGTACCCATGCCTTCCACTTCCCCGATGCACAATTACACTATCAGGACTCTACAAACCTGCCTTTTACACTGAAAACCTGATCCCTTTGTTATTTTGGAAAATTTGGAAAACACGGGAAAACAAAGAAAATATTGCCCCTATCACTCAGGTCGGACCTCAAATTTTATATTTCGAGGCTTATAAATATCGTGAGGTCCAACATATCGCATATCGTAATGTGCACAAGCTTGGTGCTCTACCGATTGTGATATGCGACGGGGCTTCAGACCTGAAAATATATATACCATATTTGATAGGCTCGACGGGTCCACCATATAGTCGTGTGCATTGTATGTAAGGCCCGAGCTCCATTGATATTCGATATGCGATATGGCCCAAGACCTAACATATGTATGAAACATGGTTAAAGGTCTCGTCGGGTCCGGAGAATAGTGGCACACCTTATATGTATAATCCTTAGACCTAGGCCAATTGCGATATGCGATGAGGTTTTGGACCCGACATATCTGTATGTTGGGGTTTATAATGTCGTTAGGTCCAAGGGACACACGTGCCCTTTATATATAGCTTTGGGGCTTGGTCGATAGCAATTTTCAATGGGGTTTCAGACTCGAAATATATGCATTTGGGTTAGTAAAACCTGTTGAGTCCAGAAGCCATGAATGCATAGTGTTAATGGCAATAGGCTCAAAAGGGATTTATGCATGTTTGAAGAATTTTTATTATAACAAGTTATAATGGGAAAAATGATGCGATGGAAGGTTTTAAGGACTAAAAAGGTTCCGATAGAGGGGATGAATGGAAGGCTAGTCTGGGTGGTGTATAGACTATGCAGAAGGATTAATCGAGGGTCTTGACCATCAAGACTTGAAAATTTGTCTCAGCAACGAGTTAAAGTCTCTGGGACTAAAAAAATTATTTGGAGAGGTAGAATACCAACCTTTTAGGGGACCCATTCAAAATTGTTGCCAAGGAAAATTTTGATAGGGTGGTGGTTGTGGCCACAACACATCCTTCCAAACTCACCTAGAAAACCTTTTAACCAAATTTCCTCTTTGCAAGCGGCTGAGATAGTTATGTATTCTGCCTCATTAGTGGATAAAGAAGCTATTTCATGAAGCTTTGACATCCAACTAATAGCTCCACATGCAAGGGTAAACAAATATCCAAAATTGGGTTTCCTCTTGTCCAAGTCACTTGCAAAATCTTAATCAACATAACCATGGACTGAATCACTACTACCATTACAGGTGATATAGTAATTATTTGTGCCTTTAAGATACTGAAGCACCCATTTCACTAATGCCCAATACTCTTTACCTAGATTTTCCATGTACATTCTACTAACAACACCAATTTCATGTGAAATATTTGGCCTTGCACTAACCATCACATATATTAATCATCCTATTGCATTAGCATATGGTACATGAGACATATACTCATTTTATTCATCATTACTAGGACACAAACCTGAAGAA
>APFE031096416.1:2746-33143 GCA_000404065.3 Pinus taeda
CTACAACCCCCTTTAGCTCTTGTACTAGCCAAGATACTAGTACGTAGGTGCTGACCTACAGAAGGCTACAACCTTCTCTTTCTTCCAGGGACCACGTTTCATCAATTTTCAGATTGGATCCATGAACATCTAACCATCATCAAGAATCAACCAATCTCCTTTTCACAAATTAGATCTGAATCAAGTAGATATTCTTCTTACAGCTGTACCCAAAACACAGTACCAGAAACCATACACCAGAAAACAGAAACCAGAACTCAACAGCAACAACTTAAAGCATATACACCATTTCAACAGCCTGCAACTTGCGTGCATACGCATCTGCGTATGGAACAACCTGCGTATACGGGCCTTTACTTCACCAAAACTACGTGTATACGCGCCTTCATTTCACTGAACCTGCGTACAGATCTATAAAGGATAACACACTCTTCCAGATAGTCAATCACTAATAAACCCAGATTATCGGACTTATAGATCAAGCAAGCTCCACATCTAGCAGATCAAAATCATGCAAAGATACTATCATTCAAGCTTAAAGATTATGACCCATGAATAGAACGTATCCTTCCTTTTGCGCCAAGGTTCCTCCTTCATTCAGGTCTAGATCTGCAACATAACCCAATTACCAATATACCTGCTCTAGTACTTTTCAGATCTTCGATAATAATCCAGCTCAACTTTTGCCACATGATCTCCTTCCTCTTTTATAGTCTTAGGCCTTCCTCAATACCATGGTCCAAAAACCATAACATATCAATACCATGAACCCAAAACTAGGGATCAACACATCTGCCGAGACGCCTTGGTCCGAAACATAGGTTCAAATTCCAAGGACTAACTACCATGGACCAAAAATATGATCCCCAACATATACACGCTTTTGTAATGTATACCCCGCGTGTATACGCACCTTGTCTAGATGAACCTGCGTATATGTCTTTTCTTCTTTCTGAGTGCTTGAACTGAGATCTGTTACCAAAGAGAGTTGCCATCAAGGACAATACCTGTGCCATAGCTCCAAACCTGTGCCATAATGCCAACACCATCTACCGATCCTGAAGTATATATTGCAAATTTGAGTTTGACCCATAACCCAAAACTCAAAACTTTGATATCTCCTCTAGTATGTTGTTCCCAACTTTTATACCATGTAGAGATTTCCTATAGATTCACAAGCTCATGCAATGTACTAAATCACATGACAATAATCTACTTCTACTATCAACTAACAGAAGTTAATAGATCAATGAAAACAATATGAAAAATAAGAAGATAAATCAATGGCACATAACACAAGATGTATATGGGGAAAGCCATTGCTCAAAACCCCTCTATCTGTATTGCATATATCAAAAATATGAGTGAAGATACAAAGCTTTTTCTCACTAGAACAATTTCACACAAGTATGCTCAACTCTCTCAGCTCACAAGATAGCTCTTGGCCAACACTTAGCCAATTCTACAACTCTCCGAGCTCCTAATCTCTTGCATTATTCCTGGTCATAGAATCGGGATGAATATAATATGCTCTGCTCAACCTTGAGCTAAACTTGCACAAGTATTTCCTATCCTCTACTTGATGAATTCCTTTGGCCAATACTTAGCCAAATTCCTAGCCTTCAAGCTTATGATTCCTTACCCAATTCCTAAGAGAATTAGCCCATATTTAAAGGGAAATACTCACTCTATAATTGCGCAGTCCAAACATCGGTCCTCAACTGATTGCATGCATGATATTTATAACTTAGTAAATCATACAACTGATAGTACACTGTCCCTGTACTTTAGTCTCAACTAGGTGTTTCTCTTAACTGACATGCATGAGTTTCTAATAAGGGAATCTTCAATTAGCTAGAGTAACACTTGTGGATGCACCAGTGCACCAACTAACTGCTAACTCGCTATTAATTCCTACAAACAATTTGGAACTAATTTAACTGGACTTAACTCAATAAACTGAGTGATATAATTTCCAACTCAATTTAAACTCATACTGGACCCCTAAAACTTAGGGAGAACATATACATGACTACAGAAAGACTTTTGACTCGAAATTCCTAATCTAATTAAGTTAATTAAACCTAATTAAGTTAATTAAACTTAATTAACTATTTACAAGTTGCTATGAGAATAGAATTTGATTTTATTTCTTAGTTTAATTCAAGGACAAATTAAATTGGAATTTCTTGTTGCCATTTCTCAACATTCCATTCTTCCATACCGAGGAAACAATGCATGAGCCCCAGGTCCTTCATCTTGAATTCTCTTGCAAGATCCTTTTTGAAATATTTGACCAACATCTCATCACCTGTTAGAATTAAATCATGGACATATAATACTATGATCAATAATTTACCTTCAACTACAATATGGCAAAGGTTTGCATCTACTTCAATTTTGGTGAAACCCAACTTGGTGAAATAGCTGTCGATCCTTGTGTACCAAGCATGATGTGCATTTTTCAATCCATACATCACTCGCTTGAGTCTGCACACATGCGATTCTCTGTTGGAGGTCTCAAATCATTCCAACTACTTAATGTACACCTCTTCCTCAATCACTCCTTTGATGAAGGATGTCTTCACATCCATTGGATGTATCTTCCATCTGATCTACGCTGAAAGTGCTAGAGTAGATATGATTGAAGAGTACCTTGTTACTAAAGCAAAGGTCTAATCATAATCAATTCCCTCCACCTGAGAGCAACCCTTAGCCAAAAATCTGGCCTTCTATTTCTCCACACTCCCATCTCCTGCTTTTTACACCTTGTAGATCCACCTGGAACCTACCACTGACTTGTTCTCTGGACTTGGGACAACTTCCCAAGCACTATTCCTGACAATGGAGTCATACTTCTCAACCATGGCATCAACCCATACTGGTTTCTCCACTACTTCCTCAAATGAGGATGGCTCAGTCTCTACACAATCGCTCATTAGAGCCATGTAGGTAGTGTATCAATTTGGTGACCTCCTTTACCTATGTTATGATGTGGGTGCTCCCACATTCTCTCTAGAATCATGCATCAATATGTCAGCTTCTCTAGTGTTCTTATTTCCATATCTAGATGTCTTTCCATGAGTGGGTGCTTCCACTCTTTGCTCCTCTGCATGTGGTTTCTCCAGATCATCCTAAGGTTCATCCTTTGTTTCCAAAAGCTCCTCATATGCATGTAACTAAAGCTCCCTCTCAAGGGAAAATCTCATGGAATTTTGTTCATCAAACTTCACATATCTACGAACAACTATCATCTTGTGAGATGAAAGGTACACCCAATAGTTATGATGTGTATCAGTGTACCCCAAAAATATTCCTAACTCAGTTGTCGACTCCAGAGTTTTCCTAGCATCCTTGGTAACATGACAACAAACTGATGAACCGAATATCCTAAAGTGTGACACATTTGGTTTCTTCCCTAAAAAATCTTCTTCTGGTGCACTCATCCTGAGAATCTAATGAAGACTCTCGTTTTGCACATATACAACTGTGTTACATGCTTTAACCCACAAGTGCAATGGTAGGCCTCGATCATGTAACATCGCCGGTGAAACTGATCCGAATTGGATCCTCAAACAATTACATGACTGGTAAGAATGAATGAAAGACTTCAAGAAATCTTATAGCTATCAGAAATAACCTCTGAATAATGGCAATTTGCAGCCAACACGGAGCAACGAGGACCTTTGGTCAAAGCGCGCTGATCGTTGGCCCATGGAGACTACGCATGGCGTAAAAATAGCAATTGGGAAGCTCAGATCCAGAAATGGAGGCTGTTTTTGATACGCAATTAGCGTAATCGCTGGGCAAAACCCCTTGAGAAGGAAAAGCCCCAAGCACTCGGTCACAAGGGAAACCAGAAAACCGTGGAAAAGCGTTAAAACTGACAAGGTGGGTCTCGCGCTCAAAACCGGCGGAATATTGGAGGCATTTTGGGCGGTAAGCGGATTTGGCTGAGGACCCAGTGATTCCATACACTAAGTGACGCGTGTCTGGCGGGGAGAGAGAGAAACAGCTTACATCGCGGACTAACGGTTGAGCAACTCAACAACACGATATAAGTGAAGACCGTAGGATCTGGGGGCTCCAGGTCAACGACGGAGGTTCAACCTGATGGATGACTAGACCTGAGGGAGAAATAAACTACGTCGCATAAGATTTGAAGTCCAATTTGATCAATGAATCGTTAGAAGGATCCATTTTACAGGCATCTATGAAATAACGGAAAAAAATGACCGTTTAGGAAGAACTGACACTCAGTTCGCAAAGAGACAGGTGGCCACCTCTCTGTGAAGCATTACACAACGATGATGATGCAGGGCAGAGGAGTCCTAGCGGGTAGAGGAAGGTGGTCCAGAAAGCCGAGAAGCCAAAATGAACAGTTGAAGGAACGGACTAGCTTTAAAGCCACGAGCTGACAGGAAGCAGGGGGACAATGAGGCAGAGAAGCAGTGAAGAAGCCGAAGGCCGAGAGACATAGAAAGAGAGGCAAAGTTGTAGAGGGTAGAGGAGCTGAGCTGACCATCAGAGTAAGGGTAGCATCGAGCAGACATAGACCAATTGAGGTCGAAATTCGGTAAGGGGAGCCTGTGAACACTAACGACTTGGGAATTCCAAGTGCCATCCTACTGATCATCCTCTGTCAAGTGAGACACAGATTGAGCTCCTTATTCTAAGACTCTGCTTTAAAAACATAATAAAAAGGCCACCACTGAAGGCTGGACCAGGAGATGTAGCCCAGGAGGATTGGGTGAACTCCTTATTAAATTTTGTTGTGTTTATGTTTGCTTACTGTGATCTATTACTATTTCAAGTGTCTGTGTATTTCTCAATCTTATCGATCCGTTGCACAAGATAACATAGACACACACACCAGCACATGAGTTTGTATTACCTTCATTAATTTCCTGAGGTCACTTAGGGGTGATTTCAGATTAAGTGGTATCAGAGCTATAGGTTGTTAAGGTTAGACAAGCTTGTGATGGATTTAGCTGTTGAATGCTAACTAGATCGAAGCTCAAATTAGGAGAAGGAGAGTTGGTTGAAACTAATCCTAAAATTGGAAGAGTCTATCCTCAGAAGACAATGTCGGAGGAAGGTTCCGTGGGCCTAGACCCTCAATTTATATATAGTTTCCTGGCCATGAGATCCATGGTAGAGGAAATGTATAAGGACTTTAGAAAACATAAAGATGAGGAATCATCAGGCTCCAAACAAGATAAAGGAGAAGAAGAGCCTCTCCTCCATGACCACTCAAAAGGCAAAGGGAAAGAAGAAAAATTTCTCACACCTCCTAATAGCCCTGAACATAAAAAGAAGACATCTTTGATTAAACTAGATGTTAAATTTGATTTACCAATATATGATGGAGAGTTGAATGCAGAAAAGCTGGACAATTGGATCAGACAAATTGATGTTTATTGTAGAGTGCAGAGTATCGACTCAGACAAGAGCAAGATTCAGCTGGCTAGCCTACGCCTTGGGGGCACTGCCTTGGTTTGGTGGGAAGGCAGGACCCAAGCTGACATGAAGAGACATGGTAAGACTCTTTCTTTCTGGAGTGAATTTGTTTCTACAATCAAAAATCATTTCTATCCATTGGCCTACATCCAGCAAGCCATGATGAGCTGGCGAACTCTTTGCCAATTGAAAGGGCAAAGTGTACAAGATTACACCCAAGAATTTAGGAAGAGAGCCTTGATTCTAGGAATCTCATTAGACACACCTGAGACTCTGTTGAAGTACATCGGTGGTCTACACAGCTACATGAGGCACACTATCCTCATGTTTAATCCCACTAGTATAGATGAGGTATCTATTCAAGATACGCATCTAGAAGCTAGAGGAAAGAATGGGAACCTAGAGGTTGGAGGATCATCCAAGCCCATTGCAAGCAAGAATAAGGAGAAAAGAAAACAGAAATGGAAAGAAAGGAAGGCCAACACTGCATAGAAAAGCAAGTCTTCATGCACTCACTGTAAGAAGGATGGGCATGATGATGAGCACTGTTGGATTCTGCATTCGGAGCTGAGACCTAAGAAGTTCGAGGGAAAGAAGAAGAAGACTGCTACAACTATTCAGAAAGATTTGGGGTCAAACTCAAGAGATGAAGCAACCATTGTAGCCATAGGTATAAAAGGTTGTCTGCTTTAGAGAATGTAGAAATCAAGAAGCAGGTGTAGGAGTTGCTCAAGAAGGGGTTCATCAGAACTAGCACATCACCATGTGGGTCACCAATCGTTTTGGTGAGAAAGAAAGATGGCTCATGAAGAATGTGCATTGATTACCGAGTACTGAATAAAATAACAATCAAAAATCATTATCCCCTTCTTCGTATAGATGATATATTAGATCAGTTAAAGGAAGCTATTTATTTTTCTAAGTTAGACTTGCATAGTGGATATCATCAGGTCAGAGTTGCAGAACAAGATGCATGGAAGAGTGCTTTCAAAACAAAGCAGGGATTGTATGAGTGGCTGGTTATGCCTTTTGGCTTAACTAATGCTCCTGCTACTTTCATGAGAAAAATGAATGATGTGCTTAGACCTTTTCTTGATGATTTTGTTATTGTATATCTGGATGACATTCTTATATTTACCAAAACATGGGAAGAACATTTAAAGCATGTTAAGTAGACATTAGATGCTTTGAAAAGAGAAAAACTTTATGTTAAACTTTCAAAATGTGAATTTGGAAAAACATCTTTGAATTATTTGGGACATATAGTAGGGGGTGGTGAATTCAAGATAGATCCCTCTAAGATGGTAGTCATTGTAAACTGGCCTAAACCCAAATCTACTATAGAAGTTAGAAGCTTCTTTGGAGCAGCACAATATTGGAGAAAGTTCATTTCTAACTTTTCCTTAATTGCAGCTCCCTTATATGCTTTAACAGGATTGAACAAGGTGTTTCAGTGGGGAGGCAAATAGCAGAAAGCCTTCGACACCTTGAAAGAAAATATTAGTACAACACCAGTACTAGCACTGCCAGATCTTCAAAGGCCGTTTGAGATCCAAACAGATGCCAGTGACTATGCCATGGGAGCAGTGTTGATACAGCACGGTAAACCCATATGTTATCATTCTAAGACGTTTAACTCTGCAGTAGTTAACTATCCCACATATGATAAGGAATATTATGCATTAGTACAGAGTGTGAAAAAGTGGAAACATTACTTAATGGGCAAAGAAACAATTATCCATACTAATCATCAACCACTTCAATATCTACATTCCCAAACTAAGTTGCAGCAATCAAGACACTACAGGTGGATGGGGTTCCTACAACAGTTTCATTTAGTCATCAAATATAAAAAGGGCATACATAATAAAGTTTCAGATATGTTATCTAGACCCATTATAAATGCATCTACTAAAGCATAATTTTGTATTAAATGAAAGTTACATTGAACAATATGCTCAAGATATAGACTTTAAAGATGTATATGCAACTTTAAGTCAAGGCAAATGAGTAGAAGAATTGGATTATCATATTAAGGACCAACTCTTGTATCATTGTGGGAAGCTATGCATTCCACAAACTGAAAGAGTAAAGATATTTTGAGAAGCACACACTTCTCTAATATCAAGTCACTTTGGGGTAAGAAAAACAATTGCACAGCTGCAAAGATTTTGTTATTGGCCAAAAATGAATGAAACAATTTCTAGATATGTAAGAGGGTGTACTATGTGTGCTAAAAGCAAGCTCAGCAATAGGAAACTAGGCTTGTACACTCCATTTCCAGTTCCTTCGCATCCTTGGGAAAGTGTTTCCATGGACTTTGTTGGAGGACTGCCTAAATATAGGAAGGGTCATGATTATCTGTATGTTTTTGTGGATAGGTTCAGCAAAATGTGTATTTTGATACCTTGTAATAGATAGATTACAGCTGAACAAACTGCAAAACTGTTCTTTCAACACGTATGGGTTCATTTTGGATTACCCACTTCCATTATATCTGATCGAGACACCAAATTTGTGGGGTTGTTTTGGTCAAGCATGTGGGAACTGATGGACACCAAACTGAAGAAAAGCACAACTTTCCATCCACAAATTGATGGCCAAATAGAAGTAGTCAATAGTACGGTGATCTAGTTGCTTAGGGGATATTGTAGCAAACATCCTAAGTTTTGGGATGAACATTTGTGTTATGTGTAGCATTCTTACAACCGAGCCAAACATTCTTCCACATAGAGATCTCCTTTTGAGACCTGTTTTGGTTTCACACCAAGGTCTCCCTTGGATTTTGTCTTTGGTAAGGACACAACAGTTGAGGGACACAAAAATGTGGACAAGGCAACTAGGTTCATTGAACAAATCCAAGAGATCCATCAGGCAATACAGGAACAACTGGAAAAGAGACAAGCCAAATACAAGGCAAGGCACGACAAGCATAAGATGGAGCATAGTTTCGAAGTTGGTGATCAAGTCTAACTGTATATCAGTAAGGAAAGGATACAAGGTGAAGGTAAAAAGCTAAAACCGATAAGGTATGGACCTTTCAAGATCCTTGAGAAAATTGGTGAGAATGATTTTCACCTTGATTTTCCAGCTTATATGCACATCTACTCAGTCATCAATGCAGACAGCTTGAGACTATTTGAACCTTCGTTAATTGAAGATCCTGAAGAGCAGAGTTAATTGCCTTCTATTGATGACCTGTTAGCTAAATATCTTAATGAATTGCAGGAAGACACAGTTCTGGATAGGAAGGCGAGAACGATGCGTAGGGGAGATGTTGAGTACCTCAAAATTGGGCTCTGGGGTTCAAAGCCAAGCAATGAAAAATGGATAGAGATTGGACAGGTGAGAAAGTTGTATCCTCACTTAGTCGATGCTTGAAAACCAACTTTTGGTGGTCCACAAGATTTTTCAGTGGGAAGGCTGTGATCCGAATTGGATCCTCAAACAATTCAATGATTGGTAAGAATGAAGGATAGACTTCAAGAAATCTTATAGCTATCAGAAATAACCTCTGAATAATGGCAATTTGCAGCCAACACGGAGCAACGAGGACCTTCGGTCAAAGCGCACCGACCGTTGGCCCATGGAGACTGTGCATGGCACAAAAATGGCAATTGGAAAGCTCAGATCCGGAAATAGAGGTTGTTCCTGATACGTGATATAGGAAAAACCCCTCAAGAAGGAAAATCCCCAAGCTCTCAGTCACAAGGGAAACCAGAAAACCGTGGAAAAGCACTAAAACTGACAAGGCAGGTCCCGCGCTCAAAACCGGCGGAATATCGGAGGCATTTCGGGCGGTAAGCGGATTTGGCCGAGGACCCAACGATTCCATACACTGAGTGACGTGTTTCCAGCGGGGAGAGGG
This sequence comes from Pinus taeda, assembly GCA_000404065.3. Classification (NCBI taxonomy): domain Eukaryota; kingdom Viridiplantae; phylum Streptophyta; class Pinopsida; order Pinales; family Pinaceae; genus Pinus; species Pinus taeda. The sequence continues at coordinate 12,075 of APFE031096416.1, forward strand.
AGAAACCACTTACATCGTAGACTAATGGTCGAGAACCTCAATCGCATGATATAAGCGAGACCATAGGATCTGGGGGCTCTAGATCAACGACAGAGGTTCAAACCGATGGATGAGCGGACCCGAGGGAGAACTAAACTATGTCGCATAAGATTTGAAGTCTGATTTGACCAATGAATCGATAGAAGGATCTGTTTCACAGGCATCTGGGAAATAACGGAAAAAAAACGACCATTCAGGAAGAACTGACACTCAGTTCGCAAAGAGACAGGTGGCCACCTCTCTGCGAAGTGTTACACAACAATGATGACATAGGGCAGAGGAGTCCCAGCGGGTAGAGGCAGGCGGTCCAGAAACCTGAGAAGCCAAAATGAATAGTCGAAGGAGTGAACTAGCTTTAAAGCCACGAGTTGACAGGAAGCAGGGGGACAGTGAGGCAGAGAAGCAGTGAAGAAGCTGAAGGCCAAGAGACATAGAAAGAGAGGCAAAGTTGCAGAGGGCAGAGAAGCCGAGCTGACCATCAGAGTAAGGGAAACATCGAGCAAACAGAGACCAATTGAGGTCGAAATTTGGTAATGGGAGTCTGTGAACTCTAAGGACTTGGGAATTCCAAGTGCCATCCTACTAATCATCCTTTGTCAAGTGAGACTCAGATTGAGATTTTTATTGTAAGACTCTGCTTTAAAAACATAATAAAAAGGCCACCACTGAAGGCTGGACCAGGAGACGTAGCCCAGAAGGATTAGGTGAACTCCTTATTAAATTTTGTTGTGTTTATGATTGCTTACTGTGATCTCTTATTGTTTCAAGTGTTTGTGTATTTCGCAATGTTATCGATCCGTTGCACAAGATAACATAGACACACACACCAGCACATGATTCTGTAATACCTTCATTAATTTCTTAAGGTCACCTAGGGGTGATTTCAGATCAGAAACTCCCACAATACTTATGTTCTTCCTTTCAACCACCCGGTGCTATTAACTCCCGTCGAATGCCTTTTGATGCAAAAAAGTTATTGAACTCATTCGAAACATATCACCACCGTTATCACTCCTGAGAGGCTTCACTTTCCTTCCAATGTCTTTCTCAACAAGTTCTTTAAATTCACAAAATTTAGAGAACGTCTAATCTTTCTTTTGCATGAAGAAAATCCAACACTTACGTGAGAAATAATCTACAAATATCTTATAATACATATGCTTGGCCATGAAGGCTATCAAGACCGGTCCACACAGATTTGAGAGAGCTCTTTTAAGATCGCTTGTGCTCAACTATCCTTATCATGAAAGGTGACTTTGGTGTACTTCCTGAGTGTACACCCTTTGCTTGTATCTCACTACTCTAGTGCACCCTTGTCCTGTAGAAATCTCCTACATGATCTTCAAAGATCCATGGTGCAAATGGCCAAGTCTCCTATGCCATAATTCACTGATGTCTCATCTTTGCACCTTCTCTGCTTTTGTGCTCAAGGAAGCACAATCTTCTACATCCAATTTGTAGAGGTTCTTCACTCGAACCCCAATCCACTTCACTTATCCTATGTCTATGTGACAAAGGAAAGCCTTTAATTTTATAAATATCACATCGTAGCCACGATCCTCTAACATAGAAACTAAAACTAAATTCCTCTTCAGACCCGAAACATACATGACATATTTTAATGTGAGAGGAGAAACAAACTCCCTCTAAAAAATAACAATACCGATGTGATCCATATATCCCATCTCAATGTGCATCTAGAGGTCCTTCTCCTTCAAGTCACTAAAAATTATTTGTTTCCCGTCATATGGAACGAGGCTCCACTATCTAGATACCACACACTACCCATCATAGATGTCACCAAGCATTTAATGAGCGTGAAATCCAACTTGAATTATGAATCTAGAGCTTCACCTACCACTCCTCCTGAGGGCTTCTTGCCGACATTCTTGTGCGGACACTTCATGGCATAGTGTCCTAGCTCATGACAATGAAAAAATTTAATCTTCAACAAGTCCTTCTTCTTGTTGCCCTGACTGGAATCCCCTTTGGATTAGGATATATTCCCTTTCCCTTTATTTTCCTTTCCCTCCAAGGCACAATTCTCCTCCTCATCATGCTTGGATGAGGTGCCATTTCTGGTGCTCCACCTTATACCTTCTTGCACCAAGTTAGACCACAAACACTCTGACTTTGGTAGATGCTCCCTCCCATTTACTGAATCTTGGTAGCTGTGCCAGCTCTTGGGAAGGCCTAGAAGTGATACGTTGACTAGATCATCTTCAAAAATGGTAATACCAACACTCCCAAGCTCATTCCAACATTGGGTGAAACTGCTCAAGTACTGTGGTATTATGTCGCCCTTGTCCATCTTGATATTCCGAAGCTTGTCCTTTAGTGCCAACTTCTTGTGGTCATTGCTGTTCTGAAACAAGTCAATCAAGGCTTGCCACATTTCATATGGAGTATCTTTCCCATGGAAGTTCGAGATAATATGATCTCGAACTCCTTCTAGTATGATTCTCCTCGCCTTTGGAACACATTTCTTCCATTCTTCCAGATCTTGAGCATATGTTGTTGGAGGCTTAGGAATATCATTGTCTATGTATTCCTTTAGCTTGTTTTCTTCCAACATTGCCTCCATATTATCCTCCCAAAATATATTTTGAACTATCCTCAAGGGCATATTCGAGTCTCAATCCGTAGAACGACATCCTGCTGGCTCTAAAGAATGATCCTGCAAATTCGATTTCACATGAAAAGATAAACTCATATTCTTCTATTCTAGTGTGATTTCAACTCTGATAGCATGTAGAAATTCCTTGTAGATTCAAACTGATAATTGTATTTTACTAAAATAGTAGACTTGAATCTACTTTACCAACTGCAAAAACAATTAGTGATTGTGAAATCACGAAGCATACAAGAGAAATAATTCAATCAACACATTACAAAATGATTTCCTGTGGAAAGCCACAACTAAAAACCCCTTATATATGTGTATTGAATTATTTAGAAAATATGAGAAGATTAAAATGCTTTGCTCAAGCTTGAGCAACCTATTCACTATCTCTATCTGTCTCACAACTTCCTAGACAAGCCTAAGCCAATAATTAACCAATTTTATGTTTTCCCAAGTTCCTATTTCCTTGCGTTGTTTCCTTGGGAAATAACCCCTATTAATTAGGGAAATTCCTCAATTGGAATTGTGAAATCCTCATAGTCCTTCCTCTAACCGAATGCACCACCTGTACAATCTGGATGATTATACAACTGATAATAAATCGCCCTTGAAATCCAATCTCAACTGGGTAACTCTTAGATATGACATGCATGAATTATTTATGAGTGAATCACCAGTTAACTAGTTGAACACATGAAGCAACACCCCACTGTCTCACCTCCTACTAGTTCCTCCATCAGTTCGAACTAGTTTAACTGACTTTAACTCAGTTAAACTGAATTAATTAACTACAAATCAAAATAAACTCCACCAGGGATCCTATAAATTAGGAGACACTTTACATGAATCACGTTAGACCCTCAACTCGAATTAACCGAACCAACTAATTAAAATTAACTTAGTTAAATTGTACAAGTTGTCTTGTGATATGGAATTAATTTTTTTCTCCAAATTTAATTCAAGGAAAAATTAGATTAGGATTTTTCTTGTTCCATTTCAACACTTTCACCTAAAAATTAGAAGCTTAGTGAGCCAACACATTTTCATGCATGTACCATAAATATTGTAAGACTATTCTTTAGATGTTTGTTGCATGTATTTTATTCATATGTACTAAGGAAATTGAACTACTTCATTGGATTTGGTACTTATCTTGTTGAATGCATGTTGTATTTTATTTAATGTTTATTGTGTCTATGTGAACTATTTCACTACATAACTAACGAATATTTCCTCTCTCGTGTGTGCCTCTCTTAGGATAGTACTATTACTTTCCTTCTAGAGACTCACTTTTACTTTGCTTTCATGAAAGTGTCATTTTACACATTGCAATTGGTGTTTCACGGTGTCAACTTACTTGCTGATTTCAAAGGTTATGTGCATACTCTCTTATGTGATTCACTGCAACCAAGGAAAATATTTGAGTTATGGTGGCCGATTTGATACTCTGGATGGGGTTCCTACGCTAAATGGTGTGAGGTCTAATTGGGACTTCATAACGGGGAGATCCCCTTGGTTGACATATTTCCAACATCGTCAACAGAATCATAATGTGAAAAAGGTTTTCATAGAAGAGAGGTAAAACATTCGAATGTGATATGATAGAGTGAAATCAAAATACCAAGGACTTCTGCAAAATGTTCCAAAGAGAATTTGGATTACAATGAAACAATAGTCACATACAAGATTAGGTTTTGGGCATTGATAGCTTTGAAATGACACTGAATATTAGGGAACAACAATACAAAGTAGAGGTAATGGAGGGTTTGAATAATTATTAGAAAAATATTCCCTTAGGATTATTCATTCAAAACCCTATTCCAAGTGTTGGATGCAAAATGCACTACTGAAACTAATGTTAGCACATAATCACAATAACCTATCAAATATTGATTATAAACCTTTTCGAACGTTAATACTCCATAATGTGATATGACTTCCAATCTTTAGGTTTAAGAACATAGGGGGTTGATGAAAATCCACATTATGATACAATGCCATTCATAGTCTAAACAAATTATAATCAACATAAGCCATTAATCAAAGAGATTAAAAAAATATAAGAATCATATAAACATGAAATTCACACCCGAAAATACCATATGTCCTATAGTTTAAACCTTATTCGAATGGTTACAAGTCACTAACAAAAGATCAACCCCTAATGTAGGTATTGGAATTATGAATGGCGGTGTTCTGATAAGTATGAAGGATATACAAACAAAAGTGCATCCAAACTCTTAGGAAAACATAAAATCAAAAACCAAATAGTGTATAATAAAAAAACCAACATTATAAACCACGAAAAAATTCATGACTTGAAGGTGGTAATCATAAAAATGAGCCATGGAATCTATGTAAAGAAACTTGTTACAAAGATGTCCCAAGGCACATTCCAACAATTCATAAAAATTGAAAACTTATGCCATTTATTGAAATATTTATTAATTTGAAAGAAAATAGAATTGAAATTCAAAAACAATAAGGCAATCAATTAACCTAGGAATCTGATATAAATAAGGGGGGCCCATCTCATTTGGAGAAAATGGAAAGGGAGCTATTGGGCAGCCAAAAAATGGTGATTCAATGGGAAAAACAATGATCTCTGCTGAAAACTAGAAATAAAAATAAGATGCTTAGATCCAAAAAAATTGAAGGCCTTCTTTTGTGATTTATGTAATAATGATTCAAGCCTAATATTAACCATATTTTTGTGTAGTCACCATCATAATCCATAAACTTAATGATATAGGAAAAACAAATTTAATTAATTTAATATGAATAAAAAAATTTCAACAATAATACATCTTGGGAAATGTAAGTTAACCAGATATATGATTGTCTTAACATAAATTCAATACCACGGGCATGGCCACTGTTTCTAGCAGGCATCTTTAGCCTCGACAAGGATACCCTTTAACCATTTTTAGATGCTTTTATTTTGTAAGCAAGTAATTTACATTTTGTTTTTCAATTTCGGGGGGTTAGATGAAGGCCATTGCACTAATTTGGTGATCAACTAGTTACAATACTATTCACAAAAAATTACAAAAAATGAGTAGGCGAACTTGTGATGAGACCTCTTGTATTTCAATTTCACAACCAAAATCCACTACCTTAGCTTGGTGACCAACTATAGTAATATCATTTCGTATGTCTATAATCATGGCAGGATGATTCTGTAACACCCTAATCCCTAACTAGTCCGATGGGGTAAACATGTGACGAGAGGCTAACATGATGTGAACCAACTCCCAATGTATAATTAAGGAAGTGGAACCGACAAAACCAAACCAATCTGACCTACCTTAGGAGCTACAGACCCTTTAGGAGGCAACCAACCCTTCTAGGTGCTTAACCCCGAAACAACTTGACATTTTACTGATTAGGACCCTCACTTGCTCCCATGACAACCCATGCATGTGACCGAGGTCTTCTAGTCACTCCCAGAACAAGGCATGCTAGTGAATGTGGACTTATTAAGCTAGTTCTGAGCTAATGACCCTAGATTCTGAGCCACTTTTTCTAGGCTAGGTCTCAAATCACTTCCCAAAACTTCATGAAACCTTCAGAAATGGTAAATAACAATGGAATAAGGGTAATAATGCAATCATTGGTACAAGTAATTGATCTTACCCCTACTAGCCATGACATTCATTTCGTCAAACATGTCACAAATATGTAATCTATAGGTCATAACAAATATTTGAGCATAGGGGTCTCATACTTATCTGAGATTTGTGAATAAGAATCATTGCCTTATCACAATAGCCGCATTATCATCTATTAGGTCATATATTCATTGTACATTAATTTTCTAATCAAAACTTGATGAGATCCATACATCAAGTCCGTCATAAAACATACTCATAACCAACATAAATAACAAGGATATAACAACCATAAGAATCAAATATGAACTAGTATATCTACACATGAAATACCAAGGAGAAGGAGCTCTTATTAATGAATTCATAAGCCAACCAGGTCTGTGACTTCCACAAACCACACAACCATAGATTGGGCTAAACCAAATATTTCTTTCATCCAATCATCCCAGTGCTATATTCCAAGTATGAATGTGGGACTCACAACAAAACCAACCAGGGCTTCCTTAGGCTTTACCATATATTCCACCAAGGTATTCATAGGCCCAAACCCTCATCAATACAACTAGGCTTTATCGCAATCCCCACCGATCACTAGGCCCTAAACAAGCATGGATGCCTCCGGATATCTCCACCTAAATTGTGAGGAATTTGTTAGTCTCAAACTCCCAAATTTACTGTGTATCCCACCATTATCGTTCAAGGGATTCCCAGGTCTATGAGGTCACCACCCTATTGGCTTTACCATGTATCCTACCATTACCGGTCAAGGGATTCCTAGGCCCAGCAAGGGTATACACCTCTGAGCTTTATCGTGTATCTCGCCATTCACCGGTCGAGGATTACTAGGCTCAATCGAGGTGTTCACATCTAGGATTTACCATGTATCCCATCTCGAGATTCCTAGGCCTTGTGAGTAATCCTAAGACCATCCCACTTAGCTTTGAGTCCATTCAGTAATTCAACTCAACCAAAACAAGAGAACTCTATCACACCATGGCTATCTGAAAATGGCAAGGTAAGGCTGAAGAACACTATCACACCTTGACAAACCCATGCCAATGACAACAAGAGAAACAAAAACACACATGCATGTACCATGCATGCCAAATTCATATATGGAACTCGATACCTGCAAGTAAATCCATTGTAGCTGCTTGATCCCGCTCTTCTTTGATTCATCTTTGCTTCCCTTTTCCTTTTTTGTCCTTCCTTCACTTTCCTTGATCCAATGCTAGAGTGCTCCTCTAAGTTTCCAAGAGTGATAAAGAGAGAGTAGAGAGAGAGAGAGAGAGCTCCAAAACTGAACTGACAAAAGGTACCAACTGATCCTCATAAGACTTTTTATTAATGAGGCCTCTATTTCCTTCATTTTCCTCCTCACATGTAACTTGTGACCTTTCACCTTCATTTTCTCCAAATTTCCATTATTTTCATAAATAAAATGCCAATTAATGCCTCATGCCTTTCCAAAGCCTTTTCCATTGCCTTTGCTAATTTCCTTTAGCTCCAATAAACTAAATGAACACCTGCTAGGATGTTTTTCCAAACATTAGCTTGGAATATGTGTCCCATTACCTTGGTTATTATTTTGCCTTTATTAGCTTTATTACATGGAATTTTGACAAGGTTTGTTACAAAACCCTCCCCCTTGGGGGAACACCATCCTCGGTGTTCAATGAAACCTACAACCAAAAAATCGCTAAAAAGAAAAAACATACTGCCCATTGAGCTTTATAAATTAGCTTGATGCATTATTTACAATGATCATCATGCTGAGAAGCAAACCAACATGACAACATAAAAACATGACAACCATAATGACATGAAACACATACCGCTTATTAGATCTTTATAACACAACTCATGGAAATATTTACATCCACATACATATGTACATATACCAAAAAATATACTAAAAACATTCTCTCACCCAACGAATAGAGAAGGATACATAGCCTGCATCTGATCAACCATCTCCCATGTAGCTTCATTAGGCCCAAAGTGCTTCCACTGCACTTTAACTTGCTTGATTGTTCGGTTCCAGAGAATAATCATATTTCTATACAAAATACACTAAGATTTCGGCTGGAATTCTCATTTTGGCTTCACCTGCAATACAAACAAGCTGATAACATGATCAACATCTTTAACATACTTCTTAAGAAATGACACATGGAAAAAATCATGGACTTTCACTGTCAAAGGCAGTGCAAGTCAATAGGATACTGGTCCAGTCCAAAAAACTAAGGTGCAATCTTGGCACATGATCTAATCCTCAAGGAGCTCTTCTTCGACTTGATGTGAAAATACACTTTCCCCAACCTAAAAATCCTTAAACATCTTGTTCCAATCTGCATAAATTTTATGTCTGTCCTATGTCGCCTTTATATTATTCTTGATTACCTGCATTTCTTATTCCATCTCTGCCAACATGTCTGACCCTATCAACACCATGTTCACTAGATCACTTCAACTGATGGGAGTATTACAACTTCGCCCATAGAGCACCTCGAATGAGCTCATCCTTAACGACTCCTAATAACCATTATTGTAAGAAATCTCCACCAACGGAAGGTACTCCTCCCATCTCCTCTGCTGATGCACCACATACATCCTCAACATGACCTCCAATATCCTCTTGAACCTTTCTATCTATCCATCTATCTACGAATGATAATCTATGCTAAAGGCCAAATCTGTCCCCAAACCTATAAACAATTCCTTCAAAAACTTGGAAGTGAATTTAGCATCATTGTCTGAAACAATCTTCCTTGGAACACCATGCAACCTTACTATATCTTTGATGAATACCTGTGCCACATCACTAGTTGAATATACGTATATATTACTGGAATGAAGTGCACTACCTTTGTTAACCTGTCTACCACAACCATGATGGAATCATGTTGTCTAGATGTCCTTGGAAAACCTATGATAAAGTCCATGGAAATGACCTCCCAATTCCACTTTGGAATCAGAATTGACTATAGTAGTCCAACTGGATTCTTACATTTTACTTTCACTTGCTGACAATCCAAACATCTAGTCACAAAATCTTCCACGTACTTCTTCAACTTTGACCAATGATAGAATTTCTTCACTGCTGTCAATGTCTTCTAATATCTTGGGTGACCTGAATATGACTTAGCATGAAATTCTCTCTTGAGTTCACTGTCATTCGACACATATATCTTGTCCCTAAATATGACCAAACCATTTGCTGTAAGATGATAGTCCACATCCTGACCACCTATACCCTACTGTAACCTATGCATAAGCTCCATGTACTTGTCATCCTGCTATCTTGCATATAAAATTAAATCTTATAAATATGTCCCATAGGAGATAATAACTGCTATATGATTTAACTGTATCTTCATGCTAAGAGCATTAGCAACCCTGTTCTCTTTCCCCTTGATGTACCTAATCTCAAAGTAGAACTCACTAATCATGGCCAACCATCTAGCTTTCCTGGAATTCAAATTCAGTTGGTCAAACAAGTATCTCAATCCGCTAAGATCGCTCATCAATATGAACCTCCTGCCAAGAATATACTTCCTCCAAATCTTCACTGAATGGATGATCGATGCCAACTCAAGATCATGTGTCAGATAATTATGCTCATGCTCATTCAGTTTCCATGACACATAACACACTACCTATCCTTTCTACATAGGAACTCCACCAAGTCCTCTCTTGTAAGCATCTGTACACAACAAAAATTCTTTGTTTAGATTTTCAATCTTTAACACTGGAGCATTTATCAAAAACTACTTCAATTACGAAAAAATTGTTGCACATTCTTCTATCCATTCAAAGTTCTTACCTTGCCTCTACAGTGACATAATAGGATATGCAATTTGAGATAAGTTCCTGTTGAACCTCCTGTAGTAACCTCCTAGCCCCATGAATGATCTTACCCCATCCACTTTTCTAGGAGTTACCTACTCCATGATAGCCCTTATCTTTTCTGAATCCACTACTATGCCTTCCTTGGAAACAACATGTTCAAAGTAGTGTACCTTTGTCTGAAAGAAATTTCATTTGCTAAGCTTTACATACAACTGATTCTCTATCAGTAATCTCAACATTGCTGCTAAGTGCTCGACATTCTCTTCCTCATTTTTAGAATATATCAAGATATCATCAATGAATACAATAACAAACTTATCTAGATAAGGACACAACACACATTCATCAAGCACATAAAAGTAGTTGGAGCATTAGTCAAGCCAAACAAAACTACAAAAAACTCATAATGCCCATACCTAGTCCAGAAATAATTCTTATAGATGTCCTCTTCTTTAATGCATTCAAGATGGTATCCTGATCTTATATCAATATTTGAGAACAATGCTGCTCCCTTCAACTGGTCGAACAAGTCATCAATCCTCGGCAACAGATACCTATTCATGATGGTCACCTTGTTCAATTGCCTGTAATCAATGCATAACCTGAGAGTACCATCCTTCGTCTTCATAAATAATACTGGTGCACCCCAAGGTGATACACTTGACCTAATGTATCCCTTGTCAAGAATTTCGTTCAACTGCAACTTCAAATCTACTAAATCTGGTGTTCTCATCCTGTATGGTGCCTTTGATGCTGGTGATACCCCTGGTACCAACTCAATAGAGAAGTCCACTTCTCTGTGAGGCAAAAACTCTGCTAGAAACACATCTTGAAACTGCTGCAAGATCGGGTACCTTCTCAACACCTCCACATCCTCAACATCCTTATCGTTATCACTAGAAATATGCATTGCAAATATAACACACCTTTTTCCCCGACTGTGCTTTTCCTGCATAGATGTCACCATTCTAATTGATGTTTCCTTCTTCTTACCCTGCAAGATCCTTTGTTCCTTAGTGTCATCCAAGCACTCAATATATTTTTCATAACAATCCACCTTAATCCTATGAAGATACAGCCATTCCATACCCAAAAACATACTATATGATCCCAATGACAATACATTCAAATGTGCTTAGGTAGGCATACCATTCAACTCGAATGCATAAGATCTTACCCAGTGATGCACTCTCTTCTTTATATCTATATACAAATGCACTAACCATGATTCTGCATGCACTTCTTTATTCAAACCACACTTATCCACCAGGCCAGGACTAACATAACTATAATTAGATCTAGGGTCAATCAAAATAGAAACTACTTGATCACAAAGCTTACCATCCATCTCGATAATGGATGCCTAGTGATTCGCTTGTCTATTATCCAATGCTGCATAGATATGTGGAATACTCTATCCAACATCCCCAATAGTCTGCACCTCCTCTACACTATAGATCCTAGGCCTACCACCCTGATATTGCTTGCGTACAATCTCTCTTAAGATGATCCTTGCCACATATCCAACATTGCAATGGTCCCATACCATCACCTCTATTCTGCTGCCCTCCAGGCTATGACCCATGTCCCTGTCTAACTACGTTGAACTTCTTATAAGGTGCAACATTTTCTTTCTCACCTACATCCTGAGGCCTTGTTATTTTCGAATTCCATTTACCTTTAGCTTTGTCTTTCCTTTTCCATCCCTGCTACGATTCTGTCTTATGGTTTGACTGTTCATAATAGTGCTTCAATTTCCCAATAACTTCCTTAAGCGATCAAGGCTCATTGTACTTAATGTGATATCAAAATGCTAATGGAAATCCACTGACAAATCTCTAATATGTTTCCTTCTCATCTTTAAGATACAATACATACCTCAATAACTCAAGAATCTTGGTCATATACTCCTCATCTGTCATCGATACCATATTTAGTTCATAGAATTCCTTGGCTTTGTTGTCATAGTACCTCTCTGACAAGTACTTATTCTTGAAAAGTCTCTTGAATTCATGCCAGCTCAACTCTTCTATAATGATGTATTTGACCCGCTTCACATATTCCCAACAGATGTTTGCTTCCCCTTTGAGGTTGAAGATAGCTATTCCGACCTTCATATTCTCTGTGTATTCATGCAACTCAAATAATTTCTTCATCCCAAGTAACCATGGCTCTGAATCCTCTGAATTCTTCAAATATCCATCAAATATAGGTGGCTTAGATTTCTTGAACTCACCTAGAAAATATCCCCTATCACTCCCCCTATACAGATGATAATGATGATGATAATAGCTCATGTTAGAACCAAAACTAGAATAGAACCTGTGTCCATCACCTCTCCTATCCGAAGTATCCAAGAGCCTGCCATCTTTGATTGTTTCATCCTTATCTGACCTATGCCTACCATGAAATCTATTTCCATATGCCCCATTAATCCGTCCTCATGCCCATGAATGATCTGAAGTGGTACCTATCTCTTCAATTATGACAAACTCTGAAGGATGACTACATTGATTTCTACTTGTTTTTCTTGTGCCTGAATGATTATGTCATTATCTACTTTGCAACTTCTTATTTATGAATTCAAACTTCTCAATGTGTCCGCTAAGTCAGAAGAATGCCCACTGCCACGTCACTCATCTAACCCATAGGGATAATCTTGTGAACTGTATTCTACCATCTTGATATTCATCTTTTTTCTTCTTCTTGGAAGTATACCATGTCAACTAAACCAAAACATAACATAATCAACATACATCATTATAGTTGAGGGGGGGGGGTATCTTGTATGCAAGATCAACCATATTAGCACAATACATGTATAAACATAATCATATCCATACATAAACATCATTTCAACAATCAACCAATTACCATGCATGACTATACCCACCACATACCATGATATCATGCATGATAACTATAACCATGTCAATGTATGCATAACAACATATAAACACTGACATGCATAACCAATGCATAATTGACATACACTCACAACAAACACATCCAACAACAACACCATCAACTTTCACGTGGCAACATGACTGTGACCATGACCAACACCATGCATACACCACAAGAACATAGACCGCAAGTATAAAGAACACATATGCAACCGACATGTATGCATGACCAACACACTACCCATCCAATCCAAGGGGTGAACCATGCTTTGATACCACTTTGTAACACCCTCCTCCCATATTTACCCAATTTAACTAGTACGCTGGGGTAAACATGTGATGGTAGGCTACTATGATGTGATTCAACTCCCCATGTATAGTTAAGGAAGTGGATTTGACAAAACCAAACCAATCTGACTACCTTAGGAGCTACAGAACCTTCATGAGGCAACCAACCCTTCCAGGTGCTTAACCCCTAAGACAACTTGGAATTTCACTGGTTTGGACCCTCAGTCGCTCCCATGACAAGCCATGCATGTGAATGAGGCCTTCGAGTCACTCCCATAGCAAAGCATGCTAATGACTGTGGAAATTTTTAGCTAGTTCTCAGCCAACGACCTCGAATTTTGAGCCACTTTTTCAGGGCTAGGTCTCATGCCACTTGCCAGAACTTCATGAAACCTTCAGAAATGGTAAATAACAATGGAATAAGGCCACTAATGCAATCATTGCTACAAGTAATTGATATTACCCCTACTAGCCATGACATGCATTTCGTCAAACATGTCACAAATATGTAATCTACAAGTCATAACAATAGATTTGAGCATAGGAGTCTCATACTTATCTAAGAAGCATCATTGCGTTATCAGAATAGATGCATTATCATCTATTAGGTCATATATTGGTTGTACACTCATTTTCTAATCAAAACATGACGAGATCCATACATCAAGTATGCCATAAAACATACTCATAACCAACATAAATAACAATGATATAACAACCATAAGAATCACATATGAACCAATATATTTACACATGAAATACCAAGGAGAAGGAGATCTTATTAATTAATTCATAAGCCAACCAGGTCTGGGACTTAAACAAAACACCTGACGATAGATTTGGCTAAACCAAATCTTTATTCCTTCCTTGATCTTTGCTTCTCTTTGCCTTCTTTGCCTTTCCTTCGCTTTCCTTGATCCAATGCTAGAGTGCTCCAGTAATGCTCTATGTGTCCAAGAGTGAGAGAGAGAGTAGAGAGAGAGAGCTCCAAAATTGAACTAACAAAATGTACCAACTAATCCTCAGAAGCCTTTTTATTAATGAGGCCTCTATTTTCATCACTTTCCATTATTTTCCTTCATTTTCCTCCCCACATGCAACCTGTGACTTTTCACCTTCCTTTTCTCCTAATTTCCATTACTTTCATAAATAAAACGCTATTTAATGCCTCATGCCTTTCCAAAGCCTTTTCCATTACCTTTTCCAATTTTATTTAGCCATAATAAACCAAATGAACACCCGCTAGGATGTTTTTGCCAACATTCAACTTGGAATACATGTCCCATGACCTTGGTTATTATTTTTCCTTTTTTAAATTTTTTACATGGAATTGTGACCAGGTATGTTACAAGGTGATAAGACTCCCTATCCTTCGACTAAATTCTTATATAAGAATCATGTTCTATTAATAATTAATTTTAAATGAAATTCTCTAATAGATAGGGAGCAAATCTGAAATACTCCTTAAGAGAAAAGATGGTGTATTAGGTCCCTATAATACTAGTGTGGACCCCATATTGTTGTTTTATGCCCCATAGAGGCCCACTATTATTATTATTGTGCCCTATAAAAGCCCACTATTGTTATTGTGTTTCCTTACATTATTATTGTTATGTAGGCCCTAATTATATTTTGACCCTTTAAACTCCTATAAATACCAAGGAGGTATTATCATTTGAATGATCGAATAATTGTTCATTTATAACATGTAAAACATTTCGCCCCCCCTTGAAGAGGTTTATTTTCAAGTTGTTGATGTATCTTTTCTTCTATTTTTGTGATATTGTTAAATAACATTTAGTATCAAAGCTTTGGATCCTAGGGTTTTGCTGCTTCAAATAGAACATCTTGGTATTTTTACTATAACTATTTTTATGCAAGACTTTAGAACATGAAAATTTTACCATGTTGAGTCAAAATCTTGTTGAACTTCGTGTAAAAATTTCAGATCTTGGTTCACTATATTTTTGGATATATGGTCCAAGGAATTTAGAGTTCATGCATGCTTCAAAATTCAGTTTCAAATAGGTGACCTAGGGAAAATCGTCGTAACTTTCTTTTCGAGCATCATATTTGATTTCCCTAAAAAATTCCTACAATTAAATGGACCATAGTTTCGTGAGGACGGATTTCAGGGCTGAAGGTTGAAATAGTGACACATGAAAGTCTGCACAAGTTCCCTATACTGAAACTATCCATAATTAGGTCATTGTGGGATATTTGGTATAAATTTATCTCGAAGAATCTAATTTTGGTCTACCTAGTGGGGTTGGAAATAAGACACATAAATATATCTCAGGACAAAGTTTCAGACCTTGAGAGGCTGAAATTACAGAGATACAACAGTTTCAAGATCAAGCTCATAAAAGAAACAAAAAAAATGTGTATTTTTTGTTGGGATGGGGTCCCCATGCTCAGTTTTAGAGTTAAGATACCCAAGTTTTGGTACAATTTTTGTAAATAATGTAAAGTCTCTGCAATTTGTGGATGTAGAGAGCATAGATGAATATGAGTCAAAGGGGTTTAGTCCCTTGTTTTATGTAATTTTTGAGTCAGTTTTGATATTCACCCATGATCCGCGGATCATGGCATTGTATGAAAAAGGCTATAAATAGGTGTATCTTAGAGAGTCTAAGGGATAATTGATGATAAGGAAGGGGAAGTGATAGTGAAGAGAAGTGTGTAAGATAGAAGAAAGGATCTGCAACTGAGTGCGCAGGGGCCTAGGTAGAGTCCACAGTTGAGTGCGCGGACCCCTGCAGTTGTGTGTGCCGGGGTAGTTTTGAGTCTGTAACCTTGAATTGAAGATCAATAAAGACAGTTACCAAAGAATTCTTGCGTATTTCTGTTTATTTATGTTAATGCTATATGCTTTCGATGAATGATGCGTTTTATGAAATATTGATTGAATGTTGTGCGATTCTCTTGAATAAGTATTAATGATGTAGGTAATGCATGTTTAAGTATTTTTGCGAAGACTCTAATGCATTCTCTGATGTTTACTAATAACTTAAGTAAATATGCACAAACCCTAATTTAGGACTGCTCTCTGGTGTGCATAACTAGACAAATTGAATGTTAGAGGTCTGCAAGGACCGATTGTAGACCTTTGCAAAGGTATGAAGGCTATTTTAACAGAGTTGCAATAGTGCGCCCTAAGAGTGTATCGATCTGCATGAAGGTAGATTTGAGGCACTGGAAGACATCACACTAGTCTCTGGATGTAGAAACTTGGTTCTTGCATCCCCCCATACTGCTTCAGGTGAGAGTGCAGGCTGCGCTACATGGTTTGTTTCTGAAAGGGCTAGTAGTGTAGGGTTTTGTTGGTTGGCGTAGCTAACTCTGAACCTGGGTCAAGTTCCCCTAAGCCAATAAATGGTTCCGTTGTCAGGAGTGGGATCTGCTTGAAAGAGATGTGTGATATCGCATCATTGGAATTTGACCAAGAAAGAAATTGAAAAGTGGATGGATCGAAAGATTCACAAGTTCGTGGTGCAAGAAAACAAAAATCTGTGCATGCCAAGGGAAGAGTGGTTGAAGAGGTATCTGTATACAAAGATACACGATATTTTCTTCTTTACTTTTCCCATTGAACTGTATGAGTGGTTAGCTAAATTAACAAACAATAAAGGAAGGTGGAAGCTTGATAGTCCTATAGTGTGGACTCCAGAATTAGTGTGACGGCTAGAAACCTCTGAAAACAAGATCGCGTGGGCTGTAGATCATTGGCTCGATCGAATTCTAGGAGGATTTGTTATAGAATTTGCAGTTGACACCTCAGTCAGCTATAGCGAAGCGAAGCGATGATTTTTCAAAGGACCGTGATGTAAGTATTTAATATCTTTGAATACTTGGATTAAAATGTTGTTATGTGAAAAACGGGCGATGCCATTACCTTGATGTTCGGAGCTACGCGAAGTGGATGACTCTCTAGAAATCATGAAGGGTCAGGACCAGAGTATAGTCCATTGATTGAACCTCCCTTAAATGATGACGAAGGGGTGGAATATACTCCGCCACAAAGCGTTGTTCAACTAATCACTTAGGGGATTCCTCAAGTAAATCATCTGTCCACTCCACCTTCGCCTCCACCTCCACCGCATACACCTTCGCCCACACCTCCACCTCGACCACCACCATTCAACATGGTGAACACAATGAAGCTGCCAATTTTCAAGGGCATAGGGAGTGAAGATATAGAGCATTTTTGGTTTTTTGCGAATTTTGTATGGATTACGCAACATATTAGTGATGAAAATATAAAGAAGGCATAGTTGGTTACCGCTTTGCAATATCGCACGCTAACTTGGTATATTAAGTATTGTTTTGATAATCCTCTTGCATTGCTAGCAGAGAATGAGGCATATTTAAACAAGGAATTTAGTAAGCCTAAGTCTGACTCACAGTCAGTAATTGGATTTAAAGAAATCATGATGAGGGTCGATGAGATGCCTTGGGAATTAGATCAACAGTTGAAGTGTCAGATTCAAGAAGCTAACATGCAGCTCACAGATAGTCAACATCGCGAATGGTTTATAGCTTCGCTTTTGCCGCACCTGAGAATTGCTCTGTCACAACAGAAGATAGGAACATAGGCATAAGCCTTATAAATCGCGATGAGGTTGCATGCATCACCTATGCAGGATGCGACCTTGTGGGTACAACAAATCCACTCTCAGTTACAGAGCCTACACCTAGAATTACAGAGTTTGAAGAAAGATAATGAGACTAAACCAAAAGTGCGCATGGAATTCTGGTGTTTGAAGGGCAAGGGCGAAGGGCATGATAAAGATCACAGTCCCATGTACACGAATTATATTATAGGAGGGGGACCAATTTCCCTAAAGCCAGAAGCCCCAACTAGGCTGAGTGTGAGGCTTGCGCTATGGTGTTCTTTTTGTTAGGTTGCTGGACAACATGTGATGGATAATTTTCCTTTACTTCAAAAATTCATCCAGACACCCTAGCAGGTGTTCTGTAACTTCTACAAATCAGTGGGCCACAATGAGCATCACTGTCGAAGCTATGAGATGATGATGGAAAGAAAACCTACATACTGGATGCAAGCAAAAACTCAGCCTGCGGAGGAGGGTGCCAGAGGAGCATGCAGAGGTTATCAGGGTTGAGGACAGGGTCAAGGAGGAGGAGGACCTGGTAGAGGTCACGGTCATATTATCTTCTACAACTATGGACATCCAGGAAGCGTAAGCGAGAGTGTAAGAATCAGACACGCTCGTCATGTCAATACTGCAGCCAGTTTGAACATACTATAGAATAATGCCCGATGTTGATAGCTAAAATGCAAGAGAAGAAAACACAACCTCAGTAGCCTACGTAGAACTTACAGATGATGAGAGTTGAGCCCCACGAGGAGGATCAAATCATGAATATAGAATTGAGAAGTGGAATAACGACTGGCAATGATAAGGGTAAACAACCTGAAGAAGAAGGATGGGTCCGCAAAGCACCAGAGAAAGAAGATAGCTTTGATCTAGAATGCATTAAGGAGACTTTTATGGAAATATTTGCTGAGGCCTGCACCTCAAGAAGCCTGGACAAGGTGCAAGAAACCAGCACGCCTGCAGTGATTGATCCCTCTGTACTCACTACATTTTTGGAGACCTGCATAAAACTGTTGAGCGATAGGAAAGTTGTGGAAGGCCTGCAGGAATTAATAAATAAATGTGCCAGAAAAGAGAATGTCCCTGATGGACACCGGGTGGTCAGAAAAATTGGCAAACATAAGGCACGAACAGGGCGTGAGATGAGGCTCACAGCACAGATAGGCGAGTATGAAATGGATCAGGTCATCTTGGATCTGGGGTCCGATGTGAATGTATTACCAAAACAAACACGAGAAAGGATGGGGAAACCTTTGCTATAGTGGTCTCCGATTCAGCTTAGAATGGTGAACCAACATAAAATCATCTCGATGAGACAGTTATATGGAGTAACAGTTGATATAAAAGGTGTGAGTGCGATCGCTGACTTTGCGGTTATAAAGATCGCTGATGACAGTAATCCATACCCTGCGCTCCTGGGAATTGACTAGGTCATTAATATGAATGGGGTCATCAATTTGAAGAACAGGACAATGTCGTTTGAAACAAAATCGCTTCGGGTTGTAGTACCTTTGGACCTTGCTGAAGGGGCGTGCTATATTGAACTAGTCCACGATTATGAATAAAGTGAGGATGAACTGGATCAAATCTACAAAATAACAGCGCGAGACCAGGACTGGATCAATCCAATGATAGATGGGAGGATTTCATGGGATCGGGAAAGTTCCTGCACCTCTGATTCAAATGAAGAGTTGGGAGCATTGGCAGAATCGCTTGCATGAAGTATCTACACTGCGATGCAATATGATGACCGAGTCGTTGCGTTGTGTTTCGTCGGAGGTAAGGAAAATTCCCTATTATGATGGTTTAACTGATGTAAATCTGTTTTTGGATGAATTTGAGCACAAAGTCCCTGAGGGTCACCACTTCCAAGAAATAGAATTGGCACTGCGCGCTACGCCTGCATGATGGTGGGGAATGCATATGGATAGTTTTGATGGATGGCGAGATCATAGAAGAAGAATGAAGTTGTGGTTTGGGCATGTTAACACTAGAATGACTAAGAAATATAATGGAAGGGACGATCCATGCAATCACCTAGAAAAATGGACTAAAGCATGGGGAATAGAACCGCAGATAGAGTGGGTACACATATTTTGCCATACTCTCGATACAATTCCATGAGCTGATATCTAGAAGTGGAGCTCCGCCATGGCAATGTGGAAAGGGATATATTGAGGGAAGGGTTCTTATTGACCTTCAGCTTTGAAGATAGCTTTGCAAGCATCAATGAAGCACTACAAGAGATTAAGGTGGTTATATTCAGAACACTGCAAGAGCCTATGGATGGACCCAAACAAATTGGATCACCTAGCTGCGCCATGTGCTGGAATGCTATAATGTGACCACTAAAGAGGAAGACGACGATCCGAGAAACATTAATATTCCAGAGGTAGAAGGGCATCGCAAAGTCAAAGGCCCACAGATAGAAAATTTGGACATCTCTGCGCCTTTGAAGACAAAGAAAGTAAACATTAGCACTGAAGCCAAACCAAAGTTCGCAAATATTGGAGATTATTGGGACAATGATACCATGGATAAAGTTGCTGAGTTACTCTGCGAATACCAAGATCTCTTCGCTAATAAGTTTTTGGATTTGAAGGACATAGTTGGTGATCTGGGCGTTGTGAAGATCACTCTGAAGCTGGACACGAAGCCTATTAAAAAAAGGTTGTATCACCTTAATCCTAAATACAAGGAGAAGGTTCGCCAAGAGCTGTATAAGATGCTGG
Source organism: Pinus taeda (assembly GCA_000404065.3). Classification (NCBI taxonomy): domain Eukaryota; kingdom Viridiplantae; phylum Streptophyta; class Pinopsida; order Pinales; family Pinaceae; genus Pinus; species Pinus taeda. Next base: position 32,748 of record APFE031096416.1, read on the forward strand.
AGGCAGGCATCATAGAATCTGTTGAAGAATCTGACTAGGTGAGCCCAATGGTGGTTCAGGGGAAGAAACAAAAAGGTGAATGTTATGAAACAAGCTCACAAAAAGATAGAAAAGATAGATCAATGCCTTAGAAATAAGCCTCTTTGAGGGGGCAACCTCCTTTACATTACAAAAATGAACAATTTTTAGATGATACAAATGACAATACCTCCTTTCTATATATAGGAGTTTAAGGGGTCATAATATAATCAGAACCGACATAAAAATAATAATGTAATAGCACAATAATAACAATAGTGGGCTTCTATGGGGCACAATTATAACAATATGGGGACTACATGGGTACAACAATATAATAAGGGGGTTGTACTAATAACAATAAGGGGTTACACTAGT
>APFE031096419.1:0-14183 GCA_000404065.3 Pinus taeda
GGCACTACATGGGTACATCAATATAATAAGAGGGTTGTACTAATAACAATAAAGGGTTACCCTAGTAGTATAGGGGCCTAACAATCAGGCACTGAAAAAGATCACTGTCCGTAATAGGTACTCGATCCCACGGATTGACGACCTCCTAGACTAGCTAAAGGGGGGAAAATATTTCAGCAAGGTCGATTTGAAGTCTGTATATCACTAGGTACCAATCGAACCCCTCGATGTGTGGAAGACTGCCTTCAAAGCCAAGGAGGGCCTTTTTGAATGGTTGGTTATGCCATTCGGATTAACGAATGCTACTACAACCTTCATGAGGCTAATGGATGACATCTTGACCTTCAGCTAGAGTTGGGAAGAGCACCTCCACCACATCTGAGAGGTTCTCCAAACACTGCGGCAACACAAGTTATGTGCCAATTTGGAGAAATGCACTTTTGGCATGACTCGGGTTCAATATCTGGGATACATTATTGATGAACAAGGGGTGCATGTGGATCCAGCTAAGATCCAAGTCATTTGAGATTGGCCATCTCCAACTACTTTGACAGAGCTCTGCAGCTTTCTAGTTATTGCTAACTTCTATTGCAGGTTCGTGTTGGGATTTTCTCATATCACTTGGCCCTTGAGTCAATTCACCAAGGGAGGAGTGAAAGAATTTTTTTTTTGGTCTAAATCTCAACAAAAGGAATTCATAGAGTTGAAAGATCGCCTCTGCACAGCACCAGTGCTCGCATTACCAGACCTGCAACAACCATTTGAGGTCAAGATCGATGCCTCTGACTATGCTATTGGGGTAGTCCTTACTCAACACTTACATCCAGTGGCATATCATAGTGAGACACTTTCAGACACAGTATGGAAGTATCCCACTTATGACAAAGAGATGTATTCCATTGTGCAAGTTTGCCAATAAAGGAAGCATTACATTTTGGGGAAGGAAACAATCATCGACACAGACCACTGATCCATGCAATTCATATAGACCCAAGGGAAATTGTAGAATGATCACCATCAGAAGTGGTCCACATACTTACAACAGTTCCATTTGAATATCAAGTATAAGAAGGGCAACACCAATAATATTGCAAATTGCCTCAGTCGACCACCGATCATGGCGTTAACCACCATGCTCAACTCTTGTGGGAATGAGACTTCTGATTGTCCACTTCTCTACAAAAGCAACCCATAATTCAGCCACACATACTAGACACTCTTGGATGGTCGGCATGTTCCATATTTTCACCTCTACGATGCCCTTTTATGCCACCTGGGTCATCTTTGTGTTCCTTCAAGTGAGCCTGCCAAGACGATTTGTGAAGCACACTACAGTCGGGCTACTGGGTATTTCGGGGTCGAGAAAACAATGGCAATACTGCAAAAGTATTTATGTTGTCCAAATCTTCAATAGGATGTCGTGAAGTACATCAGATCATGCACTGCCTGCACCATTGCCAAATCGACCATCAAGAAGCAAGGGCTCTATACCCTGCTGCCTACCCCTAGTCAACCTTGGGAATCCATCTCCATGGATTACATGTCAGGCCTTCCTTCCACTAAGCATGGAAAAGACTGTGTTTTTTCTGGTCGTCGAGAGGTTCTCGAAGATGGCCATTATGGAGGCTTGCAAGAGAATATCATAGCAGAAGCCACTGCAAAAGTCTTCTTTGACCGAGTGTGGGTACACTTTGGGATCCCACAGTCTATCATCTCAGATCGGGACAGTAGGTTCCTTAGTGCGTTTTGGTCCAGTCTCCGGTCGATGCTGGACACCAAACTCACAAAGTCCACAACCTTCCATCCTCAAACTGATTTCTAGACAGAGGTTGTCAATAGGATGATCATACACATTCTCCGCATGTATAACTCAAAGCATCCACGCACATGGGACAAGAGCCTCCCCTATATTTAGCAGTGTTATAACCGAGCTATTCACAGCTCGACTAGCCACAACCCTTTTCAGGTGGGCTTGCAATCCCAGCCGCTATGTCCCATTGATGTGGCCATGCCATTTGTAGCTACTCACACAGATTCAGCTCATGTCAGTCCGAAACAGATAAGGCAACCAGCTTCATTGAGCACATCCAACATATTCGCTAGCATGTCCATGACATTCTGGAGAAATGGAATGTCAAGTACAAGTAGCGACATGATCAACATCGGGTGCCACACAAGTTTCAGGTGGGCAATAAAGTATGGTTGCATTTGCAAAAGGAACGCCTTACTGGAGCCTATCAAAAACTCAGACCACTCTGATATGGTCCTTACACCGTTACCAAGGTTGTGGGAGATAATGGGTTCGAGCTCAGCATTCCGCCATTCCTTGGCCTGCACCCAGTGTTCAATGTGGACCGCCTTCAGCCATACTTTCCACCATTACTAGACACATCCGACATTGCAGAACAACTCACACCCACATAGTTAAATCCAGATTGCATGAAACAAACTACAACTGATCATATCATGGACACAGATCAAGCACACTCGCCAATAGAATATCCAACTGTATTAAGCTGTCAAAGAAAGCCAACTCCTTCACCAAGGCAAGTGGCTCACGAGGGACCAAGTTCAACATAAGTTTCCTCATCTCACGGAGGAACTCAATGCAAAGGGGACCGTTTCTTCCTAAGGGGGAAGGAATGATCCAAGTGGATATTGGATCCTATTAGTTCTTATAAAATTAATTTTGGTTGTACATTTTTGTTTTGAGGCCCATTTTAGACCTCAAAATTTCTCTAATGGGACGAATTTACACTTCCGCATACATTCCCTTATGCACAAATAAGCTTATATATAATATTGTAATGTGGAAGTGTGGATTGCTCAGTATTTTATTCAAACACGCAACGAATTTTATGGACTTAGTATTCCTTATTATATGCTTAATATGAATTTATCACCTCTGCACAATGCACTTCTGACACACCCTTTCTCCGAAAAACAAAATAGTAGTGGTTAGCCCCCTGTCTCTGCCACCCCCTTGACCTTATGCGGAATGTGGACGAAGAAAGCTTGACTCGATATAGTCTGTGTTCCTTCACTTCCTGTGTACGTTTCTCCCACACTTGTTGCACACCCTTTCTCGTGCACTTTAATTTGAAACCTGAGTAAATGAATAAATGGACAAATATATGAAAAATGACATTTGTTTTACACAATGTGGATAAACATTCATTATACAAAAATAACTCAAAAAACCTTTCATTGTATACAAAAGAATTTCATTGCAGAATTGGTATATAATATTGTTTAGTATTTGCTTCATGTGAATTTCAACACTCCTCACAATGTATCAATCCCCGCAATGAAGATTGTAAATTTTCAATCTTAGTATTCCTCAGTATATGCCTAATATGAATTTTACAATTCAGCACAATGAACAAACTTGCACATCTGCATGCATTCCCCTCCATATAAATAAATTGATATATAATATTTCTTAGTATTTAATTTATGAACTTAGCACAATGGACGAATTTGCACTTGTGCATACATTCTCGTCTACACAAATAAACTAATATACTGTATTGCATTTTGGAAGTGTGGATTTCTCAATATTATCTTCATATAAATCTTGACACTCCACATAATGTATCAATTCACACAAGGAATTTTCCGGACTTAATATTCCTCAATATATGCTTAATATGAATTTCTAAACTCCGCACAATGGATGAACTTGCACTTCTGTATACATTCTAAAAACGTCTTTCAATAGGGTATGTAGGATATTTGTGCAAAGAGTGAATACATGTAGAAGTGCAAAACATCCCAGGACACTTGTATTTGTTATTGCTCACACTTGTTTTGCTGCATAAATCACAAATTAAAAAACAAATTTCATCTAATATTTAGTGCATTTGATAATTTGAGGAGTCGTATACAAATACAAACTGACAATAATAAAGTTCTTTGTCACAACAACTAGTATTGTGCTGAAAGAAGTTGTGTGGGAGAACTATGAAGAGGGAAAACGCATGTGAAAGTATGGAACATTACAACAAAACAATTTGGAATACGAAGGAACAAATTATTTAGTATTAAAATATTACTAATCGTATATAATAATGATGTGAGAGAACTATGTGGAAAGAGAATGCATGCGAATTGTATTTGTTATTAATAAAATTTATCTAATGTTGGACAATAAATCTAAGTTTTATGAAGCTTTCAAGAATATAAATGCTAATGAAAATTCAACAAGTAATGTGTCTAAGCTTAAACTATGTGGAAAGAGAATGCATGCGAATTGTATTTGTTATTAATAAAATTTATCTAATGTTGGACAATAAATCTAAGTTTTATGAAGCTTTCAAGAATATAAATGCTAATGAAAATTCAACAAGTAATGTGTCTAAGCTTTCCATGGTGCAGAGAGTTTTCTGCTGAGAACTTTGTGCGTTGAGCTTCTAATGTGCGAAGAGCTTTTCATAGAGCTTTGTGTGGAAAACTTTCCTTGTACGAAGAGTTTTGTGTGGAGTTTTGCACACACTGCACACAACTTTTAACCTACATTGCATTGCAGCTATCTCCTTGTTAATATTAAGATTTATGACTAACATGATTAAAATTTATTGCCAAAATTATAACCAAAACTACCTACTATAAGGGTTATGTGGGTTGTAGTGTGAGGAATTTCATTTATTTTTTAATTTTTTTGTTAGTAATAGAACATGTTCTTACATTATGCCACCTAACTTGATTATGGATTTCAAAATATTTTAAAATATAATGAAAAATTAATTTTAAAAATATTTTTAGAAATTTACAAATCAACATAAAATTTAGATTTTACAATTCAAAATAATAAGAATCAAATATTTGGAAGTGCAAAACCTTTTTAGAATAAAAAAAATTAAATAGATTCAAAATAAAATAAATCTAAAATAATATATAATAAAAATCCAATTATCTCCCTTACTTAAGAACAACAAACCACTTTTGAGACGTTGAACTTTTAACTGGGAGAATTTTGAAATATGAAAAAAAAGTGGCGAATAACGGAATCTCATGTGTGTGCCAAACGCATCCATCGTTCATTGTGAAGCGTGGGCAGCCGTATCTGAACCTAACTTACCAACATTTTTCTGCTTTCGTTTCTTGAACTACAAACAAAAAACGCAGTATAGCATACGGATGGGACGCGGGTGTGTTGAGGGTTACCGTTCAACAGAAAAGTGTCGGAGGATTATATCTTTCAGTCGTTATCCATCTGCATCTTCGTAATGGAGAGCAACAATAATATGCCTTGAGTGAAACAAACTCTGCACAGTTCTGCAAGTTTACCATTGGTGGAAGAGACCATGGGCTAACCAAAGCTTTCCTATCAATCGATTTTGAAGGAAGTATTACAGTTAAAGATAGAAATTTAAATGGGAGGGGATATTTGCTGCAACAACATTCGTATGATTTATTAGAAAAATTAAAATTGATTTTGGGTAAAATTCATTAAGTTAAGGGAAAAATTAAAGGTGAGTAAGAATTTAATTTGGAAAGCACATTAGGTTTTTTATACAAATAATGAATAAAAAGATTAAGTATGATTAGTATAATATATTTAGTTAAATAAATGTTCCGTATATTTGAAAGATGTTAATCAATTACATTACAATCACATAGTAATGTATAAATATATAAATAAATATTTAATATTATTTATTATTAAGAATAAATTTTTATTATTATTATGTAATAAATAATATTTAATTTATATACTAATTAATATATCAATCAATATTATAGCATTATTTTTATTTTTAGTAAATATAAATAGAAATTAATTTATTGATAAATTACTATTATTAAAATTTTATATAGTATTTATAAAATGATCATTATTATTATTACTAATATATTTTAATACAATTACATTTATTATTAATAAATATAGTTTGATTTTTTTTTGGGTGGCTCAAGAGTGGCCACACGGAAAATTTGGGCAGATCAACCCCGAAGGCAATCTTTTAAAGCTTGTGGGAAAAGCCTATTAAAGCATCCAAGAGAATTGACCCAATTCCCCATCAAAGAGATACTTAATAACAAAATAAGTCCAATTAAACTAACCCGTTACTATTAAATTAATATAATTAAATATAAAAATATTATAACAAAAATATAATATTATTAATAAGTATTAACAATTCCATATTAAATAAATATATCATTAATATAAATAATAATAATAATTATTATAATTTTTATTATATTTATCACAGTAATATCACAAATATAACACATAGGACATTTCATTTTGCACTTTCTGCATTTAAACAATTTTTGCTGTTGCAATAAATCAATTCTATTCAAACGCCAGTGAAATAATCCTTCCCAATTTAGAGTTTTAAGATTTAAAATAAATCATAAAGTATATGGTGAAATTCTAATATGGTTTATAAATCATACTATTTCCTAGATGATTAACTGGATTAACTTCGTTTTCTCAAGGCTCGAAGTTTCCCACCATAAGTCATCCCATAACAATAGGAAACTAATGATTATCATTTTTAATATTACCAAAAGCCGAACACGAGGGAACATCGATTTTGAAGTATCACACTATTAAAGTTTGAAAGAGACCATAGACTAACCAAAGCTTTCCTTGTGAATCGATTTAATTTGGAAAGTATATTAGGCTTTTTATACAAATAATGTAGAGAGTTTAAATATTATTAGCACAACTACCATTATTTAAATATGTTGTTGGTATATTATGATAAGCGCATATCAATCAATCACACGCACAATGCAATATTAGTAAATGTGTCATATTTTTATTAATTTTTATAAATAAATTAATTAAATTTAATAAATTAATTTATTGAATTATAAATATTTATTATAATTAAAATTTTAAATAATATTATTATTACATTATTAAATGAAATATGTTACAATATATTGATAGACAGTATATTAAAATAATATTTGTATGATAAAGATATGATTAATAATAGTTAATTAATTGTTATTAATAATTATTTTTTTTGTAAATATTATTATAATTAAATTTTATTATTATTAATATTTATCACATACAAATATTGATAAATAAATATAATAAAATTTAAAAATAATAATATCACAAAAAATAATAATTATATTATTATGCCAATTAAATTATTAATTATAATAAATTCCAAATAATTATTGTTATTACTAATTAAATTATTTTATTATCAATATATTTAATTAATAATAATATATATATATAATAATATAATAAATAAGTTATTATATGATGAATTAATTGATAATTAAATAAAATAATTTAATAAATGTTAATAATATTAATTAATACTAATTATATTAACCAATAATATTAATTTTAAAATATGTAAGCATTTATAAATTATTAATGTTATAATATTCTTAAAATCATATAAGTATTAAATTAATAAAAGTTTGTATTATTATAATATTATTAATTATTATTGTCCCAAGGGTTAGTTTAGTTGGTCAAATCAATGTCTCATTGTTCAAGAGGTCACACAGTCCATTCTCCCCGAAGCCAAGATTGGGTCAAATCAATGCCTTGTCATTCGAGAGGTCAGAGGGTTTATTGCCCTAAGGATTAGCTTAGTTGGTCAAATCAATGCCTCGCCATTCGGGAGGTCACAAGGTCCATTCTCCATGAAGCCCTTGGGGTTAGGCCATGTTGTTGGTCGAGGGGGGGTAGCTTTGGTCAAATGAGTGCCTCGCCACTATTTGGGAGGTCAGAGGGTCCATTCTTCTCAAAGCCCAGATTTGGTCAAATCAGTGCCTCGTCGTTCGGGAGGTCATAGGGTCCATTCTCCCGAAGCTAGTCACAAGGTCCATTCTCCCCGAAGCCAAGATTTGGTCAAATCAATGCCTCATTATTCAAGAGGTCATAGGGTTTACTGCCCCAAGCCTGGTTAAATCAGTGCCTTGCCATTCGAGAGGTCACAGGGTCCATTCTCCCCATAGCCCTTAGGGTTAGGCCATGTTGTTGGTCGTGGGGCTAGATTTGGTCAAATGAGTGCCTCACTGTTGTTTGGGAGGTCACAGGGTCTATTCTCCCTAAAGCCCAGATTTGGTCAAATTAGTGTCTCATCGTTTGGGAGGTCAAAATGTCCATTCTCCTGAAGCCCTTGGCAATCAGCCCATATTTTTCCGTGGACGTAGCGGCCACCCTATGAACCAAAGAACCTAGATTTTTCTATGGACGTAGCGGCCACCCGATGAACCAGAACATCTGTAAACAACAACAACAACAACAACCACCACCACCACCACCAACATATATTTTACATGTTAATAATTTAATAAATATATTGTTTATTATTGATATTATTAACTTATTTTAATATTATTAATATTATTGTTTTTTAATATTAAAAGTCATTTTTTTAAATTTAATAATTAATTATTAATATTTTATAATAATTAACCATTATAATGTTATAATTATAAACATAATTTTATAAACAATATAATTAATTACGCCGTAAGGCATTTCCCTTTGAAATCAACTTTCCTCTTGGGTTACGTGTACATTTCTGAGCCTTTGATTTAAGTGTTAGATGATGAAAATAATCTTAGCCATCCAATTGATTAGACCAGTATATGATGCGACCCAGGGGATCGCTGGTTGCCCTCGCTCGCCGCTACGCTACTTCCAAGTGCTTCTTCGTGTGGAGACCTTGCACTTGCCCTCACTCTGGATTTGGTTTCAGGCTAGCTGTTCTTGGCGGTCTTCATATTTTTCCTCTGTGTATTTACTCCACTGGGAGATTCGTTCGCTGCATCGGGGAGACAAGCATTGGTGCTGAGCGAGGGAAGGGATAGAGATGGAGATCCCCAGCACAGAGAATGCTTTCTCAGAGTGGTTGAATCAGGGGAGGCAGCAGTGGAGGCCTGCCCCTTGGAATCCATCGATTACTGTCCTTGCGAAGATCCACGACGGAGTAGCCATTTCACCAGAGAAAGAAATCTTTACAGACGGAGTAGCCATTTCACCAGAGAAAGAAATGTTTACAGAGAGAGGCATTGTCCTCCTCAAGATCAAAATCTCCCGATGTCATTTTGCTGTCTGCCAAAAATCATGCATCAAAGACTTGAATCAATCTTGGGTACTGTAGAATAGCTTAATTTAAAATCTGTTATTAAATCTTGTTGTTTGATTAAACCTGCATGGTAGATATGGCATAGCAATATGCCCCATAACAAGATTGCAGATCGGAAAGGGCATCAGGGCTAGATGAAGGCAGAAGGACCTTACTTCATATTTCCAGGTGGTGGCACCATGTTTCCCTATGGAGCAATACAATACATTCAGAAGCTGAAACAATATTTACCTATAAGTGGTGGAACCATCAGGACAGCTTTGGATGTTGGCTGTGGGGTTTGAAGTTTCTCCCTTTCTCTTCTCCTTAATGTATTGTGTTTGAAGCACCTTTGCAATCTAATTTGTATATGTACTAGTAGAGCCATGACCCATTAGGGGTTAAGACCTTGACACTTATGGAGTTGAAAAACAAAATGGTGAGGTTGTAGTGATTGATGATAGAGAAGTGAGAGGAGACAATGAAGATGAGGTACGATGGAATTTAAAAGATTTGAAGCTACCTGCAAATGCCTAAGTTGTGAATGTTGCAGCTACAACTCATAATGTCATTAGTTACGCCATCACCTTGTATGCCAGTAATTCAAATCTGGATACAGAAAATATTTTCTAGCGGGTGAGAATGCAGCTACCCGTAAGATTAATATGGCGATGCAGCTCTCAACAACTTGGTATTAAGAATTTCACTCCATTAAAAGTTAAAACCTTTGTTTTTGGATCTTTACATGGGCAGCCATACCTTCCTGCATTTGTTTCTTCTCTGTGGTCTTCTTAGCAATAGAGGGAGGCTGGAGTAAGACTCCTAGCTCAAATTTTAGAGGTCCATGAGCTTTGATATTTAAACTTTTTTTTATTAGATGAGAAACTCAGACTAGCTTACAAAGCCACAACAGATCGGAAGTTTAGTGAAATTTCTTACCATCTTGCACACAATTCCAGTTATTGATGTAGATTCCATTTAGGAAGTTGAGAAGGTGAAGAAATTGATTGGAATTGCTAAAGAATGTGTTCTGGGTCTTCAAATGGAGGTCAAGAGGAAGTTAAGGATCATATTGTCGAACAGCAAGAGCTTGTAGCCTATTTTACTCATTGCCACCTTCAAAAAGTCCATTTGAGGTTGGCTTTGTCGCATGCTACAGGTGTTTGCCAGGAACTTGTACAGTTGCTAACTTGGTTTGATAACTGCTGGCAAATGAGCCTGCTGCAAACCATGCAACAAAGGCACAAGAAGTTCTGCAGGCATGTGGGAGGCAGTTGCAGGATGCTAAAAACACTGAATTATGACTTCAGAAATCTTTTTGTTATTTTTGCAACAACTTTTGCACCTATATACTGTGGTCAGAAGTATTTGTCCTTTCCATATTGTGCACCACACTTTATTCCAATCATAAAGGAAAATCTATGTGCTATATGTGAGCTTGCAATTGTGTTTTGGGTCTTCAGATGTAGGTCAAGGGAAAGGAAGTTAAGGATGATATTGTTCAACAGAAAGAGCTCGCAATTTATTTTAGTGATAGCAACCTTCAAAAATTCCATTTGAGGTTGGCTTTGCTGAATACCATGGGTGTTTGTTATAAAGGAGGGAGCTTCAGTACAACAGCTAACTTTGCTTAATGACTATTGGAAAGTGAACCCCTGCAAACCATTCAACAAAGGTACAAGTTCTGCAGGCATGCAAGAAGCAGCTGTAGGATGCCAAAAAACTTAATTATGACTTTGACTTCAGAAAGCCTTTTGTTGGTGGTGCAGCAACTTTTACACCTATATACCATGGTCAGTCAGAAGGATGTGTCCTGTCCATATTGTACAACATGCTTTGTTCCAGTCATACAAGGAAATCTCTACCCTATATGTGAGCTTGCCATTGTGGGTTCCAATGCTTCTTGGTGCTGAATGTGCATCTTTATTTCAAGAAATTTCATCACCCATGCATATTTCCATATCAGTATTGCACTCTAACTTTGAGAACCATGTTGAGAGATATGGCAAGACAATCACTAAAGAGTCTTGGACAAACTTGAGGGTCTTCTTAAGAGATTGGAGGAGGATGTTTAGAGATCACTGAAATGACAGTAGAAGTAAAACTTTCCATGTTTTTTCGTTGTTTACAATTTGAAATTTCAGTCTGTGTTTTTGCTTCCCTTTCTCAGTCTTAGACAACGAAAAGTGCCAGTAATTTAGCTTTAGGTCTGGAGAATTTTTGATAGCCCCCCTAGGTGTTAATCCTATCTTTATCATGCAAGTGTTCTATTGGTTTGTCTGAGTAGAAACTGGCACTAGGGTCTTATTATTCAACATCAGAAAGCAATGTAATTGTTTGAATGCTTTTTCATATGTAGGCCCTATCCAAACCTGAACTGCTCAAATTGCCCTGTTGGACTGGGCATGGTATTGAACCAGCCTACTGACTAGACCAGTACCTAACCAGTACAAACTGGCCCTAACTGACTGGACAGGAGAGTTAAATTTTTATGAAATTTCTGAATGAATTTTCTTGTACATGCACAACAGACTTAGGTTTATTATTTTGATGATGACTATAGATGCACAGTAAACAGTTGTGAAGTTTTCTTAATGCATGGAAATCACAATCCTCTCTTAATTATGACTCAAGAGTAAAAATTTATATCTCTGAAGTTGTTATGTCTTCGAATGAAAACTATTGACAAAATGCTTAAAAGAATTGGTTTGCATCTACATAACAGCATTCATGTCTGTACTTGTATGTTGGTCATAGTGCTTTAGATTTGAGTTGCTATCTTTGTTTACACAGGTATTCTAAGTTCAGAACATAACCATCACTTTTACACCAAAAAGACTTGGAAATTTTACAGCCAGCTGTTTGTGCTACATGCACTTGAAAAGGTGTCATTTATTGCTGAAACCAAGGCATCTTTTAATGCAATTGACTCGCAAGGAAATTTATGTCACAATTTAGATTTGCATTATTTGTATATTTATCTATTTATATGCTGAAAATTTAGTAGTGGGGTATACTGTAATACTGTATTCACGCTGCCTGGGAAACTTACACCCAATTTGAACCCAAAATAACTATTTTCTGAATGCATACAAGTGGTCTAAGTTTTCCTTCAGGACAGCCACAAGGACAAGTGTTTTTCCATATTAAATCTTAAAGTGATTTTCTCATTAAAAACTAATCATTTTATGTATTTTTTTCAACTCTGGTTCATTGATTATGTTTCCTATTTGAAACCCAGTTAGATAGCTGGCCAGTTCAAAGCCCCATTCCTGTTTTTAAGACCATACTTGAATCCCACACAATTTTTAAGATCTTTGTCCATTAATATTTAACTGTTTTAATTGCATAGCTGGTTTTCAAATGTTGTTTTGGACAAGAGAATATTAATGGCAATATAGGAAACTCTGATAGAATGTAATGACTGAACAATGTGCTAGGAGCAGAAGTTAGACCATACTTCAATCCCATGCAATTTTTAAGATCTTTGTCCATTAATATTTAACTGTTTTAATTGCATAGCTGGTTTTCAAATGGTGTTTTGGACAAGAGAATATTAATGGCAATATAGGAAACTCTGATAGAATGTAATGACTGAACAATGTGCTAGGAGCAGAAGTTCAGTGAAACACTGATTAATGGGTTCGAAAATATGATAGGAAAAATAGAAACACGGAGGATGATGAAAAAAAGTGAGTGGTGTGTTAAATGTTGTTAATTAGCACTTTTGTTATTGACATGGATATGTTGGCATATTTGGATGCTGTAATATTGAATGGAGAAGACTACATTATTTTACAAATTTCTGAGCTAGTTCATGGATAAGTGATGATTATATTAATGGAAAAACAAAACAATGTGTGAGGAATAGTTAAGTGAAGTACTGACATTAATGGGTTTGAGAATACATTAGGAAAATTGAAATGCATGGAGGATGATGAACAAACTTGGACTGGTGTTTAATATGTTGTTAACTGCAATTTTTGTTGTTTTCCTCTGCATGCCAACTTTTTGTCTTTAAAATACTGAATATTCTCTAGCAATGGAAGAGAATATGAAATTTCAGTTCCTCCAAAGTGAGATTTACCACATAAAATCAGTAATTTCAGTGCTTGGATTAATATGCCCTGGATCACCATTCTAGACAAGAGATGATTAATGTCAAAAGGTTATTAAGGAACAATGTAAGAAGAGAAGTCTAATGAAGCACTGATATTAGCGTTTTAAAAAAAATGACAGGAAAATGCAGATGCATGGAGGATGATGAACCAAGTTAGGAGTGGCATGTAATATGTTATTCAACTACTACTTTTGTTATTGACATGAATGATGGGGCACTCAACATTTTATGGCTAATGATAATAATGATTTAATGTGTTGCAGAATACCAAATGTTTACTCTCACTGTTGCAGTGATTAAAGTACAGTGTTATAGAAACCAAATTGAATTCGATCCAAGGTAACTTTTTTGCTGCATTCTTGTTGGTTTCTCTATATGTTGGTAGAATCAAAGGGAGAGTAACCAATATGAAATGATGCACATTTGTATTGAAATAATAATTGGCCTTAATTGGCCAGTGTTGGTGATGGTGCAAGTAATTACAAAGTCGGGCAAATTGACCTGAAAGAAATAGGTGAATATTACTTGTTTGATTATGATTTCAATGTGTGGTTGGCTTTTAAAAATCATAACAAGGTAATGATGTTAAGCAGAAACAACAGTTGGTGGTTTGAAGTAGATGGGATGTGTCATGCTGGGAGTAGCAATTTGATCAAATATATTCCAAACTTTTTCAATGACACCAGATAGGGATGTTACAGACTAGAACGTACATGCAATGATAGTTTGTTGCCTAAATTGGTTAAGTCAATTTATGGCAATTCTGATATTTATCTTGCTTCACCCAAAGCTCCTTATCCTGTGGAGCTTGTCCAAGAAAATCCTTATTAGTTTTCTGAGCTTTTAATGTTGCATTTTCTGTCTTACTATTTGCTTAGACTTAAAATCAAATTTCATATTAGCTTTTTGTCTATAAACTTTCGAAGATACTCTGATATTTAATATGGAAATGAGATTCCCTACATAAAAGAGGAAAATTTAGTGCTTTAATTAATATA
>APFE031096421.1:0-18305 GCA_000404065.3 Pinus taeda
AAAATAAATCTATGTTATTATTAATTCAATAAAAAATAGAATTTGACTATTTCTTTGTTATATATATTTTTAACTTTCAAACTTTTAAATATAAGGTTTCTCACATTTTCCTATTAGTCGAAGAAAATCTTAATAATTTGTCATGTTTCTTTGCTATTATCACTTTATCGCTGCTATTGCTGTACGCTAAGGACTTGTGAAGATGATTAAGGTTTCAATGGGAAAAAAAATGGAAACTCAGTTAAAGGTATTAATCCCTGATCATTCTAAAAACTGACTACTAGAATAATGTACCATTCAAGATATTGCAACAACAGAAAAATTTATCAACTAAATCAAATTGCTGCAACAAATTTCAAGTTACATTTAATCCCATGTAAATTAAGGAAATGAATGTGCACATCTGATCTCCTTTACATTACGTGCGGGATACACTGAAAACATACTTCTCCAGTGACAACACAGCATTGTATGAATCATATTCAATATACAGTTAATGCAACAGTTCTATGAAGCGTATCCCAAACAACACACTAATTACAGAAGGGCGGAAAGACTTTATAATTGATTAGAGAATTGTTAAGCGAAGTATAAGTAAGGATCTTGCGTTGATCAGAGCTTTGTGGGTGAAAGTATTTACACAAATTTTGTGATAAAGTACATTCAGTGAGAGCTACAGGGCTCTGCAAAAACGTGTTGTGGCACTATCTGTAAGGTGTGTTCATGCCTTGATTTTTCTTTGATTGAGCGATTTACAGGGCTCTGCAAAAACATGTTGTGGCACTATCTGTAAGGTGTGTTCATGCCTTGATTTTCTGGTTGTTCTGATAGGTATCTTGTTTGGTGTCTTCAAACGATCGTTCCACCATGCAGAGCAAACCTTTCAGTTGCTCTTCATGACTGCAGTGGCAAAAATGAGGCAGCACTGGCTCCTAATGGAAGGCCCCCTTTCTGAGACATCCATGATGCATAAATAGCCTTAGGGCTCAAAGATTTACTCTGAATTTTAGTTTATAGTGTTTTGTGCTTAGGTGTATATATAATTATATGTTAATAAAGCAAGAAGAGAACGTTTTATGCTTAGGTGTATTTATCTTAATAAAGTAAGAAGAGAACATCAGCTGAGACATCCCATGGTGGTAGTAAAGAGATTTGCCTTTCGGTTCATAGGGCCCATGGTGGTAGTCAAGAGATTTGCCTTGCGGTTCATAGGGTTTCCTGATGGCTTGATGCATCTTCTCATCCACAAGTTATGTGGGTGTTGCTAAATCAATATTTTTTTACAATTTTCTGGGTATCCATCGGAACATAAGAGCAGATCATACATGTTTGGATCCATGGTTATATATTTGGTTCTCTTTCATGCATCGGTATATGATTTTTTTTCTGTTTGTAACATGCTATTCAGTATTTGGGTTTTTTTTACTAACTATATGATTTTTCAAGAAGTATGATCAATTTCATGAAGATGTCCACTGGTATGTCTTAATTGTTTTTTTCTAGTAAACCTAATTAGTTTCATTGTACTTTCATGACAAATGAAATGGTTGATTAAATCATATAGATTATAAATATGTTAGGATGAGCCATATGATTCTAAATTCTTCACACTGAACTCCTGTGCAAAATTCTTGTACAATATTAGGGGCAAATAGCTATATCAAAATCAAGATTCAAGACAGACATTCTTCTTCATCATTTGATGCTATCAATGCCCAAAGAATATAGTTGATGCATTATAACACTGCTTAGGACTTTTTCCTTAAATCCATGGTTTCTGTTGTTTCATTGACTCAAGGCATGTTCTTTCATTTATGTTCTTGTTGGAACTTGCAATCTACAACTTGACTTATTCTATGATATTACTTTCATAAAATGGATGATATAACTCAGTGGTGAAGCGACTTAGCTGCCAGGGGCAGATCATGGATTTGATTCTTATTTTGTTCACTTTTTCAAAAGCCTCCCCTAGGCTATAGATATCAAAAGGCTCGACTTCGTAGTGCTTAATATCTGGTGTTCCATGTCAAATATTTTTCCTTGTGGCTTTTTTATCTCTTTTCCCACCTGAAGGGCCATCTTTATCATTGGGAACCTTGGCAACAGTAACAGAGTAACAGAATGCTCACTCAAATAGGTCTTACAGGTTTTACAATGTTGTCATTGGTCCACATGAACTCGAAGCTATAGGGTTCAAATCTTTTGTGGAATTTGCAAGAAAGACCTTATTTCCTGAGCATAATTTGGATTTAGCTCCATCCAAAAGGTTCCATGTATTGGCGTTTACATGGCTGCATATATTGGTTTTATTTACAAAAATTTAGTTTCAATTAAATTAGCCTGAGTAATGATGTGAACAACTCTTTGATTGTCATACCGGGTGACCCAGCTTAGAAAAAGGAAAACCCATTTTCAAAGTGCATACTTGAAAGTTCCATTTAATTTGTTCATTTATCAGCTGTATTCTCTTTTTAAGACAATACCCTCTGAAATAATGTCTTCTGAAAATAGATTTTATTAAATATACATTTCATTCAAAAGTGAAGTTTCCACCGCAAAAAACAAGACAATCAACATTTTGGAGAAAGGCAAACTAAATTAGAAAACTAAACAACCCATTAAGTACACCTGTTTTACTTAGGACTCTTTTTCTCAAGTGTATCATTGGATCAATCAGTTTTCCACTTACATAGAAGCTTAACAAAATATTACTTAAAATATGCATGCTTTGATGAAGATATTGTGAAAACATTTCAGTTTCGATTTCCACTTACATAGAAGCTTAACAATATATTACTTAAAATATGCTTTGATGAAAATACTGTGAAAGTATTTTAGTTTCGATTATAACAATAACAATATGTCATTATAGAAAGACACCTCAAATAAATTTGCACAGCAAAATTGTTCTCGAGGGGGTTTGACATTGTATGACTGGGTATAGCAGATGCCTATACAAAATCAGAATATCTTAAAACACCTATGTACAACAGATAAAAGATTTCTATGTAAGTCAAGTACCTTATTGTGAAGTAAAACTGCGCTCAGTAATCTAATCTAGGCTTGACACGAAGATTTAATCCATCTTCAGTCATATGGAGGGTCAGTGAGGGGCGATATTTCATTTCCTTACCTTCAACAACTTCAAATTTGAAGAAACGTACAAGCACAACAGCAAAAATCTTCATTTGCATGTATGCAAAGTCCTTCCCAAAACAAATGCGAGGCCCAGCCTGTAAGCCAAGCAAGAGACCTTATCTATTTCAAGAAAATATCATAGGTACTTTTTCAAAAGATTAAGCATCAGGGTTAGGGCACTTACCTGAAATGCATCGAATTTGAATGGTGACAGGGACTTAGAAACTCCATTCTCATTCCATATCTCAGGCCTAAACTCCTTTGCATCACTACCCCAGAGGTATGTCATTCTTCCCATTGAGTAAGGGACATAGCTCATCGTATCACCATTCTTGATTTTGAATCCATCAGGAAGAATGCCAATCAGAAACTATCCCGATGTCATCAGAAACTACATACTTTGCATCCTGCAGATTGTGTTTAAACTCCTTTGCATCACTGCCCCAGAGGTATGTCATTCTTCCCATTGAGTAAGGGACATAGCTCATCAGATCACCTTTCTTGATTTTGAATCCATCAGGAAGGATGCCAATCAGAAACTATCATGATGTCATCATAAACTACATACTTTGCATCCTGCAGATTGTGTTTTGTCAATTTGTGATGAGCCATACACTTTGATCTTGAAATCAATACTAAATGGAGAAGGATCATCAATACAGGAGGCATTTTATTCAAAAGGTACAATGATATCTGCACTTCTAATTTAAGCATAGGAATCCAAAATTCAAATGACCTTATCCATATTTTTGTAAAAGATAAGGCATAGAAGAAATTGGTTTGGGCAAACTCACAAATGCAATGAAAATATGGATATAATATTATGCCATATATCCTCTATCCTGACAGAATTCTAGTGCTTGCTAACAAGAGGAGAAACAAGACTAACACGACACAGTTATTCATGGACAATGATCAGTCAAAAGAATGTTGGGGATACCTAAATGATCGGAAGAAACATACGCAACAGTCACCATCAATAAACAAGCTAGTTAATGAACAAACTAAAACTAGAGATGAATCTGTTAGTTGTGTTGTTCTTTGCGGCCTTAACTGATTTATATTTGTCTTGATCCTTGGCACCTGTAACCATTTCATCTTGTTAGGTAAAAGAAAACTTCTTTATGCATGCGACTGTTTGTTAAAAAAACAAACTTACATATTATAAAAGAAATAAGAACGATATTTCTGCATTACTGTTATTGATCTTTTAAATAGTTACATATTGATATTTTTGCATAACTGTTACTGATATTTCTTTTGTACCACGAAGGACAGATCACTCTCTGAAGTGTGCACCAATTTTTTCTTACAAGGTAGGACAGTGATTATTCTTTGCAGTCTTACCTGGTTTCTTTTGTACATGAGAAGTTGATTCTTTTGTACAGGAGACGAGAGGACATGTCGTGCTCTTGTTCCATGGCATATATAACTGATTTTTTTCAAAGCGGTTCACACTGCAGGCTTATGGTCACTTATTTCAACATAGCATAGTTGTAGCTGCGAGTTGCAGTGAGCCGTGGAGTTGGTGTGGGCTGGGGTTGATTTTGTTGTTGCAGCTATGTTCAAAGTTGTTGTGGGTGGACTCAGTGTGGGTTGCCTCTTCACCAAGAAGAGAGCTAGAAGCCCAGCCAATGGCTCTGCGGGAGAAGGAGAAGAAGGAAGGCTACCGAACAAAGAATAGAGGAGCTAAGTCTTTACATTGTTGTTGCAGCTATGTGGGTCATGGAGTCGGTGTGGGCTGCCTCTTCACTAAGGAGCTGAGAACAAAGCCAAGAGCCAAGCCAATGCATATGCAGGAGAGGATCATGGCTCAAGCTTAGCATCCAAGCCCATCGGTAACTAGTTCATAGAGTAGCATAACACATTTCATATTTACAGGGTTTCTAAACCTTCTCATATGCTACCAAAATTTGTATTAGATAGGGTTTCCCTTTTTGGAAATCACATATAAAACTATTGTGGTTGGTGTCAATGCTTCTCTTTGAAGTAGCAACAAGTGAGCTTGGATTCATATACAATAAATATCAATGTCTATACATTGGAAAACCACCACTAAAATCGAGTCACATTAAAAGATTACAACTCTTCGAAGGGAAGTTTGAAGATATGATCCTCAAAAGGCAACCAAGAATCATTACAAGGAAGCCAAATTTACTTGGCCTTGTGTTCATAAGAATCACTAGTCGAGGATTACACAAAGGAGCCCAAACCTACCAAGACGTTTAAAAAAAATCAAATGACGGTATAAGTCAATGTCATTAGGCACACTAAAGCGTCTTCAAACAACTTGGAAACGAGCGCACACTTTCATGTGAACAAACTACTTTGTATACAAAACATCTTGCCATGGGTGCCGGTACAGGGGTTGTTTCAAGTTTTCAACTGCTTCTAGTCAAATGTGTGCAAACCCACAAATGCAATGAAAATATGGATATAATATTATGCCATATATCCTCTGTCGTGACAGAATTCCAGTACTAACGAGAGACAGTTATTCATGGACAATGATCAATCAAAAGAATGTTGGGATACCTAAATGACCGAAGAAATATAAGCAACATTCAACGTAAGGAAACAAGCCAGTTAATGAACAAACTAAACCTGAAGATGAATCTGTTAGTTGCGTTGTTCTTTGCTGCCTTACCTGATTTCTTTTTGTACTCTCTGAAGTGTGCACCAATTTTTTCTTACAAGGTAGGACAGTGATTATTCTTTGCAGTCTTACCTGGTTTCTTTTGTACATGAGAAGTTGATTCTTTTGTACAGGAGACGAGAGGACATGTCGTGCTCTTGTTCCATGGCATATATAACTGATTTTTTTCAAAGCGGTTCACACTGCAGGCTTATGGTCACTTATTTCAACATAGCATAGTTGTAGCTGCGAGTTGCAGTGAGCCGTGGAGTTGGTGTGGGCTGGGGTTGATTTTGTTGTTGCAGCTATGTTCAAAGTTGTTGTGGGTGGACTCAGTGTGGGTTGCCTCTTCACCAAGAAGAGAGCTAGAAGCCCAGCCAATGGCTCTGCGGGAGAAGGAGAAGAAGGAAGGCTACCGAACAAAGAATAGAGGAGCTAAGTCTTTACATTGTTGTTGCAGCTATGTGGGTCATGGAGTCGGTGTGGGCTGCCTCTTCACTAAGGAGCTAAGAACAAAGCCAAGAGCCAAGCCAATGCATATGCAGGAGAGGATCATGGCTCAAGCTTAGCATCCAAGCCCATCGGTAACTAGTTCATAGAGTAGCATAACACATTTCATATTTACAGGGATCATGGCTCAAGCTTAGCATCCAAGCCCATCGGTAACTAGTTCATAGAGTAGCATAACACATTTCATATTTACAGGGTTTCTAAACCTTCTCATATGCTACCAAAATTTGTATTAGATAGGGTTTCCCTTTTTGGAAATCACATATAAAACTATTGTGGTTGGTGTCAATGCTTCTCTTTGAAGTAGCAACAAGTGAGCTTGGATTCATATACAATAAATATCAATGTCTATACATTGGAAAACCACCACTAAAATCGAGTCACATTAAAAGATTACAACTCTTCGAAGGGAAGTTTGAAGATATGATCCTCAAAAGGCAACCAAGAATCATTACAAGGAAGCCAAATTTACTTGGCCTTGTGTTCATAAGAATCACTAGTCGAGGATTACACAAAGGAGCCCAAACCTACCAAGACGTTTAAAAAAAATCAAATGACGGTATAAGTCAATGTCATTAGGCACACTAAAGCGTCTTCAAACTACTTGGAAACGACCGCACACTTTCATGTGAACAAACTACTTTGTATACAAAACATCTTGTCATGGGTGCCGGTACAGGGGTTGTTTCAATTTTTCAACTGCTTCTAGTCAAATGTGTGCAAACCCACAAATACAATGAAAATATGGATATAATATTATGCCATATATCCTCTATCGTGATAGAATTCCAGTACTAACGAGACACAATTATTCATGGATAGTGATCAATCAAAAGAATGTTGGGATACCTAAATAACCGAAGAAATATACGCAACATTCAACGTAAGGAAACAAGCCAGTTAATGAACAAACTAAACCTGAAGATGAATCTCTTAGTTGCGTTGTTCTTTGCTGCCTTACCTGATTTCTTTTTGTACAGGAGAGGTCAGGTCGTGCTCTTGTCGTCGGCATCTGTAACCATTTCATCTTGTTACGTCAAAGAAGCCAAGAAATAAATAGTAGCTAATGAATGGAGGAACTGGTATGTTGAACATATGAGGCTCAAGCGAGAATACAAGGCCTAAGAGC
This sequence comes from Pinus taeda, assembly GCA_000404065.3. Taxonomy (NCBI): domain Eukaryota; kingdom Viridiplantae; phylum Streptophyta; class Pinopsida; order Pinales; family Pinaceae; genus Pinus; species Pinus taeda. The sequence goes on from APFE031096421.1 coordinate 7,413, forward strand.
AGGCTGAACTATAAAGGAATTAGGTGAAATGGAGAGGAGGAAGGGACAAGAAGTTGTGGCTATGGATCAAACTAAAGCAGCTAAGGACGAAACAAAGAGACAAGCAGAGGAAAAGAAGGACGATTTGGTTTCAATCCGACCGACAGTTCATCATTCATGGAGGATAAACCATGTCAAAGGAAATAATGGAATCAATTTTGAATAGCGTTTCAACTGTGTTTAGGCTTATGTCAGAGCTTGAAGGCAGAGTTGAGATGGTTTCAAAATTACTCCACCTCATCCAATGCCATACTTCCTGCTCCATGAAACGATAATGAAACAATAATCTGAACTAAAGCATGCACAATTAAAGTAATCCACAATCTACACGTCATGGATACATTGACTAGATTTCATTTGCACATTTTATGATATTAAAAGAGAGAAATACATGAAATTAAATTTTAGACATTGAAGAATTTTCTTAATGCATGATAAGGAAAACACATACATATGCATCTGTGTAATTTGGAGGTCCGATCGGTATAAAACTATGGTTTTGGTAGCCTTTAACCACCAAACTAAAAGCAAAGAAGATTTCGATAATTATGTTCATGAATACATAAGTAAATAACAACCAGTAACTATGTTCTTGACTACATAACTAAATAACATCCAGCAAACTGAAAGTTGTTGGGTGCAAACTCCACTTCAGTTTTTTCCCTATGAATCGTGGAGATAGTGCCTATAACAATTTCCTCACCCATTTCAATGCCTTTATTTTCCATTACAAACACCATGAACGTATGATTGTTCATGTATCCTCAGTTCAAAACAATTTTTTACAAGAGCTTAGTTGTCTGTAAAGTTCAAAACTTGTACTCAACTCAGATGCATTGTCCCCTCCATAATGGAATGCATCATGGATTCAAATGGCTTCATCCTTGGAGGGATTAGTTGTTTTCCAGAGAATATGGTCTTTCTCATTTCCTTCCTCTGTTCCTCCGGGATTTTCTGAAGAGCCTCTATCTATATTCTTTTCTTCAACTGTCTCTTCTGCTATGTAAACTGAATAGGAGCTCTCATTAGCAGGAAGATGCCATAGATACTTATAATATGCTGTAAAGGGATTGAACAACACAGGAATGCACCCAGCTATAAGAGAATCGAACAGGGATCTCCGAGTAGGGCTATCACCAGGAGGCTGAAGGCAGAATTCGGATTGCATGAAGAGCTTCACTGTGTTTTTGGGAGGTAGGCAAACGAGCGCACACTTTCATGTGAACAAACTACTTTGTATACAAAACATCTTGCCATGGTTGCCGGTACAGGGGTTGTTTCAAGTTTTCAACTGCTTCTAGTAAAATGTGTGCAAACCCACAAATGCAATGAAAATATGGATATAACATTATGCCATATATCCTCTATCATGACAAAATTCCAGTACTAACGAGACACAATTATTCATGGACAATGATCAATCAAAAGAATGTTGGGATACCTAAATGACCGATAAAACTTGCCCTGAAAAACATAAATAAAAAACTAAATCCACATTGAGAATTGCAGACTCCCCAAGTTCTATGTAAAAATGCTGGTTTATGGCTTACTATGTAGGATTCCCTAAGGCTCTCCTTTGTGGAAGGTGATTGATAATCAAAATGAGTACTAAATCGTTCCATGTCAAAATTCCTCTTTTTCAAGAGTCGTTTCTGCGTGGTCTTGAAGAGCGTGGAAGAAACCCTCAAATGTGGGATCAGTCAAAGTCGTAAGGAAAAACGCATAGCCTACTAGGAAATAAGTAGAGGTGAGAAAGAAACAGATAGGTTCCATCACATCCCACGACAGCTCCCAAAAGGTAAGCCACATTAAATACGCTGTCTGTAAACTCATGAAGCCTAACCCGCCCCATAGCTCTCAGCGGACTATTTTCTTGCCCTCCCCATCAATTTCGGCCTTCAGCTTCTCCATCTCCTCTAGCTCTTCCCTGAGAGGATTGAACAGAGGCAACACGATCTCCATAATTCTTGCGACCTGCAAAAAAAATGGGGCAAAAGAGTTAGAAACCCTAACAAGAACAAGAAGTTAGAAAACCTAACGAAAACAAGAACCTCTAAACCAACAGAAGCTTCACCAGTTCCAAGGTCGAATTCAGTACCTGCTCGGGCCGGAGATACACACAATCGCCGACTATGAAAACCTGACCGGATTTATCAAGCGATTTCACAACTTCCTTACCATGCTCCTCACCCGTGGAGTCCATACAAATCTGCAATAATTCTTTACGAGAAATACAGGCATTGGGAATCTGGCACAATGTTCTTTTAAGGTCATCCATCTGGACGAGCCTCAGCAGTCTCCTCTTTTCCTCCGCATACATATGTTCCCCCGGCGGACGGAAATCCAGACGCAGGTGGTCTCGTGCAGTTTTATTCAAATTTTTCATTTCATCTGCCCAGCAACCGTCTATCTGCGAGGTCTCATCGTATACCGGTCTAATCAATTGGATGGATGAGATTATTTTCATCGTCTAACACTTAAATCAAAGGCTCAGAAATGTACATGTAACCCAAGAGGAAAGTTGATTTCAAAGGGAAACGCCTTACGGTGTAATTAGGATTTGTTAGGCTGAGTCAACAACCCACTTAATTCATTTTATTTAGGGTCTGTTAGGCTCATTTTGTTTGAATGCATGAGGTTAAAACAATAGTTTTTGGGAGATTTGGGATCGTTTTGACTAGATTGGTGTTAATAAATAAAAATTTCAATAATTTCTAATAAATTGATATGGTTAATTCCACACATCATTATTAAATTGATAAATAGACAAATCACTTGGTGGAAATAAAAAAGTTTTTCGAAGAAGCTTATCTTTTATCTCTTTGCATAGATAAGATTTGTTTTCAATGATAATTCTATTGAGATGAATTGATTACAAGGGAAACAAGTGTGTAAGCAAGTCTTAATCATATAAATGAATTTCACATGTAGACTTGAACATATATAATTTTGATTTTTTTTAATAAATATAAAATTAATTGTGTTTGGATGAATTATAGTGTTTTTTTCTTCACTTGATTAACATTGGTAGTGGATGATATGTAGTGAATTATTTTTATATATTACAATTCACCGTTATTAAATTAGTTGAGTTTGTTTTATTAATTTTGAAAATTGGTATAAAATTGATATAAAATGTTTTAAAGCGATTTCATGTTTGTGAAAATATTGAATTTTGATAAAAATGAATGTTTAGTAGAATGATAAATACATTCTATTTTATAAAAGTGACATGGGCGTTGAGGAGGTGACGTGGGTGTTGAGCATGTGCTTGCATTACCATATTTTCTTAAATGGTATTTGAAATAGTTATTCAATAAAATTTCTAAACATTTCAACCTTTCATTCAGCAAAGAATTAATGCTCTTCAATTTCTTCCAAATGCAATGCAAGAAATTGGGTTGAAGAAAGGGGGCTTTAGTGAATCACGTGTGGCAAAGAAGGCAGAGGAACCCCAACCGCCATTACATGGAATGTTTGGAAAGACATACATTGGGAGATTCACAAACATCAAAGATCCATTAGAAGAGGAAAATGAGCAAAAGGAAACAGAAAATATTGTGGAAGATGACAATGATGAAACTCTAGAGGACAAAGAGTTTGGATTACGTGACATTGTTGATTAAATTTAAGTTATGCTTGGAAATCAAGCTTTGCAATGTTTTGACTTTGACATTTTATGAGAAGAATAAACACTCAATTAGGGTTGTTATACTTTCAATATTTGTAATATGTGATTTTCGCATTGATTTTTAAGTTAATCATTGTTTTTTGAAAAAAAAAAGTGATTATTTTTATTTTTTTGACATGAAATTCATAAAAAAAACTATTATTCAACCATTTTTAGTTAAAATTATCGTATAAAAATTGTGATTTTGACATGTCAATTCTAGCAAAAAATTATCAAAACATGTAATTTTTTAGTTATATTTATGTTAAAAATGGTTATTTTTATGTCCATTGTTAAAAAATATTGTTTTTAAGAAACATTATTTCATGTGGAGTGAAAAATTAATTAAGGATGTATAAATATGTAGAATATCGAAAATTCTAAATATCGACCTCCTAATTTAAAAATGCAAAACAATAAAAATCTCACTAAAAAAAAAGTTAAAATAAAAATAAAAAACAAGAAAATGTGAAGAAAACGACCACTTCAAAAATGATCAAATTTACAAAATATCTATTTACATTTTATACATTAGAAAATTTAAAGCCAAAAAACAGGGCTTTTAAAAAAAGGGGGTGATGCAGAATACTCACTTTTTAAAATCAGCATGAAAATCACTACCATTCAAAAAAGATTCTAAAGCGTAATGTACATTAAAAAAAAAAAGAAAAAAAAAAAGAGTAAACTATGCTTTAAAAAAAAATTGTTCGTTCTGCATCACCCCTTTTCAAAATCAGGTCACTTTTTTGCTCTCTCTACAAAACGGGTAACAATATTAGTTCCCTTTTCAAAGTTTACATTGTTATAATTGGAGATTGCGGGTTGGAAGGGAAAATGTATGAGGCCTTCAATGCTACTTTTATTGCCTTAATCCCTACGACTGATTTGCCCATTAATTTCAATGACTTTAGGCCTATTTCATTATGCAATTATACATACAAGATCATTGCTAAAATCATAGCAAACATAATAAAGCCAATTTTAACTCATCATATTTCAATGGAACAATTTGCTTTCTTGGAAAATAGACAGATCCATGAAGCCATAGGAATAGCTCAGGAGGGCCTCCATTCCATGAAAGTTAAGAAGGAAAAAGGAATGATCATGAAAATTGTTTTATCCCAACCATATGATAGGACGAGCTGGTTGTACATTCGAATGATTTCGACTCATGTCTTATTTCATAATAATCTTATAAACTAGATAATGTGTTGTGTTTCATTGTGTCATTCAGTTTACTGATCAATGGCTCAGTGACAAATTTTTTTCATCCAAAACGTGATCTCAGGCAAGGGTGCCCATTATCTCTGCTACATTATTTATTGGCGATGGAAGGATTGAGTAGGATGATCATGGAGAATAAGAATAGAGGGTTATTCAAAGGGGTTAAGATTGCCTCAAATATATCGATGACCCATCGCATATTCGTTGATGATGTACTCATTTTTATGAGTGGAGCAATTAATGACTCCACTTTTATGGGTGGCATTCTCAAAATATTTTGCAAAACAACTAGCATGATGACCAATCATCAGAAATCTACATTATCTATTGAATAATGCTATCCAAATGAATTAGAATTCGCTGAACAGAGATTTCCTTTCAGATAGCTGAACATTGAAGCAGGTTTCAAATATCTAGGATTAAGGTTGGAACCAAATAAATATAAAAATGCAGATTGGTCTTGGTTGGTTGAAAAAATTGAGAGTAGGATAAAATCCTGACATCATAGATGGCTATCAAGGGCTAGGAAATTGGTACTGATTAAATCATTGTCGGAAGCTACCCCCATTTACTGGATGTCAATAGCATGGATTCCAATTGGCATTTTGCAAAAAATACAACAGATATGTTGCAGATTTTTATGGAGAGGTAAGAAAGAAGGCAAAATATTTGCTTGGATAAAGTGGGAGCATGTTGCAAAGCCAAAAAAATGGGGTGGTTGGGGCATGAAAAATATGATCAATTTTTCAAAAGCCTTGGTGGCAAAAATGGGATGGCGCCTCATCTCTTCAAATGGATTATGGAAGCAAGTGGTAGTGCAAAAATATATTTCGCCGGTACAAGTTGAGGATTGGATTAGGTTGCCACATTGGAACGGAGTGGATATATCAACGATGTGGAGGGTTGTATTAAATGTGTTAAATTCTATAAGGATAGTTATGGCTTGGAGCATTAGCACAGGCACGAGAGTCTGCATCGGTGTTGATGGGTGGGCTGGGAGTGGAAATGTGCATATACTTCCACTGTATATGTTGCAATTCCTACGAGAGTCTAGATGTAACACATTAAATCATATTGCAATAGATGACAACTCCACAATGCTTCATCAAGGATGGATTTTGGCACGAGATTTACAGCTACCGAATCTCTAGCATCAAGTTTGATTGCCCTTTATTAATGCGCTTGATGAAGCACATATTAGAATCCAAAATCGTCAAGATGAGATCATATGGTCTTGCACCAAACATGGATGTTACTCGTTGAAAGATGGATATTTGATCATTTGTGCTGGGAGTGAACCAATTAATGTTGAATGGTGGTGGAGATCGATTTGGAAGTTAATGGTACCTCCAAGAACTAAGCTTTTTGTGTGGTGCTTGTTGCAGAATAAAGTACCAATAAGTGATATTCTACAGCGAAGAGATTTCCAAGGCCCAATCTGGTGTGTTTTATGTAAACAAAACACAAAATCTCTTGTGTTGATCTAAAGATGATCTGAGGTTGTCATTGATGTCAACCCAAGCAGCACCAGGGGCTACCCTGATCTTGCGAGGGAATTTTGACTTGACAACTTACTCTATTTTGAGTTAATAATCTTCTAGATAGATTCTACTTGTCGAGATGTTTTCGTTGATATATGGCGCGCAAAGTAATTCTTCACAGTTTGAGAGATATTCATGTTTGAAGTTAGTAACGCCAGTTAGTGGGCTAAAACCTTATGGGTTTGTGGCATGGTACTCATAATTAGTTTTGGTCGTTGAATATTCATTAATTAATCATTTTTTAAGCTCCTAAAAGCCCTCCAACATTCTTTATAGAAGCCCCTCTCAACTCTATAAAAAGAAATCTCATATATCCTCCAAATGATGTGATTGTGGAATTTTTGCTATAACTTCATTTCTGTGAAGTCTTTGATTTTAAAATGAAACTCCATTTGATTCGAAATCTTGATGAACATTGTGACCGAATTTTAGATCTTGGTTCACTATATTTTCAGAGATATGATCTGTGGAAGTTAGGGTTTTTGTAGGCTGTCGAATTTCATCTCAAAGAAGTGACCTTGGGAAAATCATAATAACTCTCTCTGAGAAGAGGAATGGAATTCTGTAAAATGTGGCGGATAGTGCATGGACTGTAGTTTTCCGAGTATCAATTTCAGAGCTAAAGGAGGAAACAGTGACACGTGGCACGTCGTAAAATTTCGCTCAACTGAACTGGTCCATAATTAGGTCATTGTGAGATATTGGGCATAACTTTGTCTTGAAGAGTCCAAATCGGGTCAGACCTGTGGCATTGGAAAGAAGAATCAGAGGGATTCTACAGGACCAAAGATCACATGTTGGGGCTTTGAAATTGCAGAGATACATCAGATTAAATATCGTGCTCCTAGAAGGCAAGAAAAACTAGATCAAGTGTTGTCAAGGGGTGCAAAGGACCAGACTTTATAGGGAAGCAAAGAGTAAGGTGCAACGAAATGATGCAATAGAGGTAAGCTATAGGTAAGTATCTTCTGTATATGCATGTTCATCTCTTAATTGCATTAGGTTCTTTGTATTCTAATTTGTTGTTTTTGTTTAGCACTGACATATGCTCTATAGGATGAGGTAAGTTTTGATAGTATCATGTCATGGGTATTTCCTTGAAGACTTTTTGCAGGTATTATATATTCATCAAGAGAAGACTCAATGCATTATCTAATGTTCTGAATAATGAGAAAGGGTAGCATGACAAGAGCAACAATCAAGGTGCAGAACAGCAGCAAGAAGTTCACCACATGAAGTCTTCAATTGGGCAGCACTGCATACAGACATTGTAAAAGCATCATTGCACAAAGTCATTGTAAAAGCATCTTTGTAAAATATGTACAAGTGTCTATCTGCCAAGAGTTGAAGAGGCAGTGTCGAGAGGTCTAGGTTCATCATTAGGTGGTTGTGTCGTAGTTGGGGTTACGGTCTAGTGTGTCCTCTTCTTCTACATCATTCTATATCACTGTAAAGTGGACCATTTTCCCTAGTACAGGAGTCAATTCTTCTTTTATTCTTCTATAGTTTGGTGCTAGGCTGGTACATGAAGTCACCAACAGGTTCAAGCCTGTGAAAAATTTAGGGTGGTAGGGTGGTGCTAGGGTGAGTTGTAGCTCAATAGGTGTTGGGGCATCCATTCCGTTCAGTTGACTTGCAGCAGTGACAGGTAGAAACCCTCCTACAGTATCTATATGTTGTTCCTTGATGGACTAAGGAGCAACTAGTGAGAAAATGTTAGGTCCTTATAATACTAGTGATTCCCCCATTACTATTGTCATTGTATCCCTTATTAATATTGTTGTGCCCCTATTGTCCCTATATTATTATTGTTGTGCCCCATAGAATCCCTCTATTGTTATTTTTGTGCCTTTATATTATTATTGTTAGGTTGGCTTGGTTATATTGTGACCCCTTAGACTCCTATATATAGAAAGGAGGTTTTGTCATTTGAATAATCAAGGAATTGTTCATTTGTGTAATGTAAAGGAGCTTGCCCCCTCGAAGAGGCTGAATTCTAAAGCGTTGATCTATCTTTTCTATCTTTTTGTGAGCTGGTTTCATAGCATTCGGTATCAGAGCCTGGGATTCTAGAGTTTCGTTGCTCCAAACAAGTCATCGTGGCATTTGCGCTATAACTTTGGCATTTGCGCTATAACTTTTTTCTACGACGTTTCAGACGCTAAAAAAAACCATTTGGGTTGAAATTGTTTTGAACCTCGGGTCCGAATTTCAGAGCTTTTCGCACTATATTTGCGGAGATCGATATGAGGAAGTTTGATGGCAAGGATCTCAGAACATGGATACTACAGATGGAGCAATTTTTCGATCTCCATAATGTGCAAAACACACAAAAGGTATATAATCAAGTCATCTTGGGAGATTGTGCATAACTCTTTCTTGGAGAATCTAAATTCGATCAGACTGGTGGCATTGGAAAGAGGATGCAGATGGTTACTGCAAGTCGCAATTTCATAACTGGAAGATCCGAAATTACAGAGATACATCAGATGCAATATCAAGCTCCTACAAAGTGAAAAAAAGGGTGTGTAGATTTTTTTAATTTTTTGCATAAGCTTGGTTTGAAAAAATAGTTTGAAGGAACTCAAAGGGCATAGTGAAGAATTATTATCGGTAATTGATGACCCGAAGAAAGAAAATGGAAACACCTAGTAGGCAACCTGAAAGTTCTAGCATGACTCATGAAGAAGAGGAAGAAATGCAACATGATATATCAAATTACGAGACCAAGTGCAACAAACTGGGTTATGCATGTTGTGCTAAGGAAAGGCAATGCAAAACTTAAAAAAAACACTTCTACAAGACAAAAAAACAAACAAACAAACAAACAAACAAACAAACAAAAAACAAAAAAAACAAAAAACAAAAAAGACAAAAAACAAACAAAAAAACAAACAAACAAACAAAAACAAAAAATAAAAAACAAAAAACAAAAACAAAAACAAAAAACAAAAACAAAAACAAAAAACAAAACAAAACAAAAAACAAAAAAAGACAAAAAAACGAAAAAAAAACAAAATGCTAGCGTTCGTTCAACAAAATGGGAAAAACAACACTCGCACAAGCCAAGGAAACAAAAGTGATAGAAAAAAACTAAAAAATACTTGAAAAGCAAAACTTACCCGGAAAAGTTGTACTGACTGTGCTGAAGGTTCCTAGATGCCTAGGGAATGCCAAAGCTCTAAGATTGAGTGTGCAAATGAGCTTTGGCGATGTCCATTAAATAGATTTGATCGATTTAGGGTTTATGCCGTGAAGTCCAAAAATCTAGGAAAAAGAAACAAGTGGCAACAATTTCTCAAAATTAACTCAAATGTAACTCCCACTGCTAAAAATAGATCCCTGTTTTTAGAGATATTTTTTGCTTTTTGATTTTTTGGGAAGTGTTACCATGCATGCATGGAGAAACTACGCATTTATGGGGGGAACCTGGAAACTTGTCGACACATGCATTAGACAACAACTGAAAGAATGCTTTCGCACAATTCTTGGGCTAAGTGGCTCTGGTTGCCTCTCATGCTCTACACAGTTTCCCAGCTGTTAGTTGGGTCTACGCATTTCTAGAGTCGAAGCTTACTGTTGGGTTGAACTACATATTTCCTCAGAGCAAGGCTGGTTTCCCTCTAGGACTGTACAGATTACCAAGGCAGTGCAAGAACTATATTGTAACCAAGTCATGGGGAGGTCAGCATGTGGTTAATCAGCAAAGAAAGTAGGCAAATACAAGCTATAAAGAAAAATATAAACTCAAATGAAAGCACAAGTACCTGGGCAGTGTGAGACAAGCTGCTAAGGTTTAGTAAGGAGGCTCCAAAACAAAGCGAAGGCAAAATTTTGGAGGGTGGTTCTAGTCGCTACAACATTGGCAATACACTGGTAAAACTCCAGCTCTTTGTATGGACCTTGTCTTATGTAAAGTGAGTCTAACTCCTCCGAAAGTATTATCCCATTCTTTGATCATCATGGTTCCTTCACTAGCTTGAGTTCAAGATATAGTCCCTACCATTCTCTTGATCAGTCACCACACATACAAGCCAAGGCAACTAAGTTGTTCTGATTGGGAATGAGGGGTATATTGATGCACAAGTAATATAAATTGTCAAAGTTTAAGTTTCATCTCTGGTGTTGCTCCACTTCTAGCAGTCCTGGACAGTACCCCGACGAAGTCACTTCAGGAACACAAGCATTGCTCCACTATCAATTAGCCTAGACAATACCCTGACAGAGTTACTTTCTTCACCTCTGTGCGTAGGAAGCCTTTCCATTCTTTCACCTTTAATTTATTTTTTCATTTTTCAGAGAATTGTGTATAGACACTTATTTGTTTCATGAGGTGGAAGAGGGATCCCGACTTATTGAGAGCAGAAGAGGTTTTCCCTTTAGAGAAGGATGTTATATATACCTCTGACATAGTTGTTA